>SNQN01006556.1:0-11302 GCA_008642245.1 Bassia scoparia | reverse complement strand
CCCCTTTCTATTTAATGGAATTATGTATATCATCTTATGCAGGTTGGCCAATTCTAATGAAAGCCCTGGAAACAGGGCAGGAGTTAAAATGGCTCTCAATGGAAYCCGAAGTCCTTCTAGAGTGAGGGACCAGAGAGTTCGTCATGGAAGCCCAGAATCTAGTAAAGAGATAATTGAAAATGACAGGTTTCATTTTGTCAAATTTAAGCAGTTATCTATAATATTATCTGATAGTTCATCTGTTAGAAATTCCCTTTTTCAAATTCTCTTGATAATATATTCTGGCGAACTTTTCAGGGAGTATGTGGCCAAGTATAAGTCAGAAGAAAGAAAATCTGCACCGTCGTCAGATGGTAAGAAAAGGCAGTCTCCTGATCAGCCTACCAGCTATCGACATCGCGGTGGTGTTGATACAAGGCGGGTGGACACTGAGATGATGAGGTATATTGATTGACATAACAACTATCTATTTGTGCTTGCATTCTTGTTAAAGCAACTTCCCCTCATCTTTTACCCATTGGTCTACACTCTACAGTGAAGAAGCCCCTTCGAAGGAAGTTCGTGTTGTGAAAAAGCCACCTCATAAAGAAACTGTTCTAGTTGAGAGGTCTGATGCATTGCACCATGGGGATGTTTCCAAGTTGGATGASAAGAGTAAAGCGCTTCCATACAATGCTAGGGACAACACAATTTCTGATCCTTTAGTGAATGCACATAAGAAACGGAGAAGTCCTAGTGTTGACTCTGATTCTGTGTCTGGAGAAAGTGAGAAGCACAAAGCTGAAGTTTCTGAAAAGAGGAAGCACAGAAGGTCAAGGAGAAGAGAAATGGCATCAGATGAAACTAGTTCTGAATCTGAGATAGAGGATCGAAAGGAAGCTAAGAGAAGGAAGAAGGAAGAGAAAAAGTTACGAAAGGAGGAGCGACGTAGGCGTCGYGAGGAAAGGCGTCAGAGGAAGGAGGAGAAACGTGCTGGTAAACGGAAGCGAAAYTCGAAGGATGCAGATGGTTTTTCTTCTGATTTTGAGAAAAATGAGAAGGATGCCAATGCTTCAGACGGTCAACCTCGTGCTAGAAAGTATTCAAGTGACGAAGAAGAGACAGAATCACAAAAGAAAAAGCTTGAGATTGAACTGCGTGAGAAGGCTCTTGAGTCACTGAGAGCAAAGAAGGGAATTAACCGTTAAAAAAATATGTTGCTTTTTTAAAAACTTCTGATGTTGGCTTATTATTTTTGCAACTCTGAACAATTTCCGGTGTTTTCTTTTTTCTCAATTTTCTGTTATGGTGTACTTTATATATTTAAATGCTATAAATGTAGTTGATATATCTTTAATGTAGTCTGTGTTTGCTGCTGGCAGTTGAGATGGATAGTTGAGGATTTCCTGAGATAATCTCTTGACTGCAAATGTGTGCAGGACTTGCTGCTATATATTCTGGTAATGACTGTTTCCATTTCCTAGTTTATATTCTGTATTTGTAGCCAGAGCATCACTTCTGGGGTTTCACTAATCTTTGTTGTATGACTGTTCTATATGTGTATAAGAGACAGACAGTGTACAGCTGATAGGTATTGGTAACAAGTCTTTCTTTTTCAACCCTTTTTTTTTAGGGGATTCATCTTGTTGCAACTTAAGTTCATTTTCTTCTGCTTTGTAGACTTGTCCWGTCACAGATCCTGTAGGCTACAAACGTGTCCTCTCTCTTTTGAGCTGATTTTTTGGGGTAAACTTTGTTACTATTTCCATGTTTCTTTTGTAGCACTGAGCCTATCCTTTTGTTATTCAAATTCTAGACCCATGGCATCTGTCCTGGACCTTAGCAATTAGCAAGTGAACTGTTTTTCTCACCTGAGACTTATAGTACCTGATAGGCTGATACTTGATAAACTATTTTCTGATACCTGATTAACTATTTCATGGATTTTATTGGCAAGTAACTGTCATGGCACTGCTTTGTACATTTTTAATCTGTCTTCACCATATAAAGGGTCAAGATCACCGCAGTTGTGCTTTTTAATTATTTCCGAGCCTTTTATGCGGTTCTATCGACTGTGGTTCACTGCATTGTTCTTGTACACTAGTGTAAACATGAACTGATACCTTTATCTTTTGATTCTGAAATGGTTTTGAGTTTTATGACTTCTGAGTTATCGAAATCATAATTACCTGGACATTATTGTACTTCTTTCTTAGTTTTGCTTGCTCGCTCGCTTTCATGTTTCTGGGGTAGAAAATGGTGGTGGTTGTGGTTTACTGTCATATGTTTGCATATTGTGAACGGTTTAGTGGAAGTATTTACTAAGTTGTATGATTAAGTTTTATTATGTTTCTCTTGCATGAATGTTGAACCCAGTGTGTTTATAATTCATGTAGAACCATCATAAATGTTTGTTTGGGCTTTCGCCACTGCACCTAATGTTCATGGCTGTGTTGATTAAGTTGGAGTATTGGTGTGACTCTCGGAAGTTTTTATTGCTTGGYCCTTGTGTAGCTGTAAATGCTGTTATATACCCAACTTTTTTGTTGATATTTACACTTTGATCATGAACCGTGATAGAAAACGTATATCAACCTTAGTGTTATTACTGAAATAGTATTTGGTTGTGCCGAGCCAAATAAATTTGTTTTTGTTCTGTAAATTTCAGTGACTGGATATTTGGATGTTTTATTTTGCTGGTATGCACTTTTATATCTTGACATTCGGTTTAGTCTTTGGGATTATGGTTTTGGTAGATAAGTTCTTGTCTATTGCTGTCTTGTTTAGGTTTCCTATTTTTAATTGGTAGATTACAGAGTTGATTCACTTGATTGTACTTGCATAGTTTCTGAGTACACTTCATGTTCCTTTATTTTTACATTTATGATATGTTATTATTTACTAAAAGGATTGATATGTTTAACTATTTAAATGGCGTTGATTCTTGTTCTTTAATCAAACATCCATTTCTGTTTGTTGTATACATTAGGCCCTTAACCGCGAAGATATTCTTCAACTTAATAAAGTATATATTTCTCTATTTTCGAACTTTAGAAAGATGGTAACTGGAATGAAAAAAAAATAAAAAAATCCAAGTAAAGTGATTGCAAATGTAGTGGTATGCCACAAAAGATATGTAGTTAGATACTACATACTAGTATTGTCAATAATATCAAAGGTTCTTTAGTGATCTGATAATGGTTGCTAGTCTTGCTACTCTTTTGTTTGAGCCTATATTTTGGCGATTTTTGTATACGAAGTACTATGTAATACACTCCATCTATGAAGTATGAACTACTCGTTATTGATAATAAGTATCTTTTTTCCGTCAGGATCCAGTTCCTAATTCTGTCATCAACAATCAATTATATACGAAGTATGTGGAAATAGAATTTAAGCAAAGTAGGGTTAAGATTTGAGTAATCGACTTGTACACTGAGGAAGGCAGGAAGCTGCGAACATGCGACTATATGTTCTTGCATCCCTCTTCAATCTCATTTGTCGAATTTATTTCTTCTGCCTCTTTCTCATTTTCTTGGAACTTGATCTCACATACAATGGTGCATCTGAAATACAGAGAATCTATTAAATGTGTTATTTTGCACGGTGTTAGCTTTCAAGAACAAAAAAAAAAAAAGAAATAAAGGTATTGGTGTTAAGTAAAACGTATGAAATAGATTTGAATAAGAGTTTTTGTTTCAAATTGTTTGGTGTGTGCTAAGTAAATAGTACCATTTCTCCTTTGTTTCCTTTATCAAATTGATGGAATAACGCTAAAATACTAAACAACTGTTAATAAGTAAACATTTTTTATATCCATTTTCCTTCTTATCTAAATCCATTCCATTCTTGATAATTATTCTATAACTCCCATAAGTGGTGCATTAGTGGTTAAACCGTGGGTAAAATATGAGGAGTTAACAATTACATTATTTGTCAATACCAAATGCCCCCCAAGTCGTGTAATCTATTTATTTGGAGCTTAGAAAGTCACAAAAACAGGGTAGAGAATTGATTTTTTTTTTTTTTGTTGCTGTTTGTTTTTCTTTTATCCGAGGTGGACTATAGTTGTAATAAGAGGGACTTTGCTCCCCGTCACTTATAAACTATAAGAACTTAATACTGACTCCATATGATAAGGTCATTAAAATTTATTTCATACATACTGAACTTTTTATTAAAAAAAAAAAAACAAGATCATACTAGTCTTGATTCATACTCCGAACATTAAAGTTTGATTTTTTAATTTTATAAGAATTAAAAATATAGATATTTGTCATTTCTTCTCCATCACAAAGTAAGAAAATGTCTTGAACTCTTTGATCATATATATACTCAAGCCTCGTTTGTTGATTTGTTCATTTAATTTCTGTAGAAAGTTAAAATTAATGGATTTATTTATCTAATTAAAGAACATGAGGAAATCAAAATTCACATGAATTTTCATTATTAAGGAGAGGCGTGTAAATTATTTGCTATTGTTTTATGAAAATTAAAATGTCATGAATTTGCATTGCATTAGTATCAACAAATAACAAATCCAAAAAATCCATATAAATAATTGTTCATTGAAAATATCAGCTAAAAATTGTCAATGTTAATTTGCCGGACCCATAAAAGAGATACAACGGCACTATCTTAAAACTCAGTGCTATTTATGTTTTGTAGATAGTGTTTGCGTGGCTGATTTAATTGGATAAAGATAAGCAGAAGATGATTGTGTTCTATCTTTGCCTTGTTCTGTTGCACAAACTAACAGAATTCAAAGCAATGAATGTAAATGAATGGATCATTTGAAGTCCAGTACTAACTCACATCACAAATTAAAAGTAGCGTTCTAGAATTCCTTTTTTGCTGAGCCTGATATCATGGCTCATACTGTCCCTTCAAATTCATTTCTGTTAACTACTACGCCTCATTCTAGATACTGCTTTCCAGCAGACCAAGACAGCTCACTATACTACTGTCTTTGCTGCTAAAAATAACGGTCCTTTTCTCGTGTTTCGGATACGAAAAGGTCTAATGTTGACGATGATGATGATCATCGTCTAAGAATGTTGAGCAATTAAGAAAGAACAACCCCTTTGAGTTTAACTGGAGTAAGATATCTAAGGTGGATGTGAAGTCACTGATTCCTATGTCGGTAATTCTTCTGCCTTGTCGGGAACTGGTAGGCAGAAGATCCCGGGACTGTTTTTGTCGCGGGGGCTACCGGCTGGCTGGCGTGCCGCATTGCTCAAATGCTGTTGCGAGAAGGGTTTAGGTTCGGGCTGGGGTACGGACCTTGTGCTGCCAAAGAGTTGGCTCGTTTCCCTCCGATATAAGGTTTTATCCCTTACTCCAGTTGAGCTATCCCTCAGTCGTTATATATATGTTATTTAGTTAAAATAAGTGTTATGTGAAACAAGTGAAGTTTATGCTATTGATAGATTCAATATAAATTGTGATAAGATAGGAGGGAATCTATTCTTTGTTAAGACAAGTGTGTTAGATTCTAACGAAGGGTTTGTTGGCAGATCATATCGAAGGAATTTAAGCGGTTGAATGCTGTTGAATCCACGTTCAACGATGCAGAATCGATAGCGAAAGCAATAGGAACGCTGGCAAAGTAATTGTAACAATTGGTTCTTCAGAGAATGGCCTCAACAGAGAGTTTCGGCATCAGATGCTTTGCAGGTGGTGGAAGCAGCTCAACTTGCTGGTGTGGGGCACTATGGTATCGTTATGATGATCACACTGCTGCCCTCGACCAAAATGTGCTGGACGGAATCTCTTTGTTCTTCAACAACCTCTTCTCGCAACTCAGCCACTGAGTATCACCGAGTTCTTGGACAGAGTCATCCAGACAGACGTCAAATACACGTTCATCAAAGCAGCATTGACGGATGATTTTTCGCCTGAAAGCTCTTACAATGTTGCTGTGGCTGCAGAGGGGAGTGCTGGCACCGGCGACTACAAAGTAATGTAATGTATGCGAAAAATGTAAAAAAGAAAATGCTGGTTACTTTGCAAATGTTTTGGTGCTGTCTAGTTTGTGAGATGGTTTTGATCTTTAGTCTGTAATGTTACAGGTATCAAGGTCACAGATGGCTGCTCTGGTGGCAGGTSTCTTCTCAAATACCGAAATAGCAGAAGACAAGGTATGTCACACCGTCTTGCACAATTGYTGTTTTTCCAAGACGATGAACTTGCCTATCGTATGATGATCTGATCCCAAATTAAATCTAGCATGTCTGATATGTGGTAGTTAGGTACATATC
Organism: Bassia scoparia; assembly: GCA_008642245.1. NCBI lineage: Eukaryota > Viridiplantae > Streptophyta > Magnoliopsida > Caryophyllales > Amaranthaceae > Bassia > Bassia scoparia. Next base: position 5,063 of record SNQN01006556.1, on the reverse strand, counting down.
AGTTTTATATAAAACAGAATTTATTTGACTAATTCGCTTGAGAGATAACAATCATTGGGTGTAAATATACACAGATGAGTATCTGTTATATTTTTCTCATTAACATTAACAGTATCTCTGGAACTTTTCCTGGGAAGGTTAGGTCTGATGATTGAATGGTTAAGTTTTAAAATAGGTTGACATTGATTAGTTAACACAGACTATAGCTGRTGTACAATTTTTARCTAGCAACAGTTTGTCAAAGTCAAGCAGAATGGTTTTGCACTCATTAAGCTGCTGCAGTTGTCAATGAACTAAGAACTCATTATCTTTCTTTTGATGTCAATAGTCAATACACTCAAAGAAAGTTCATTCAGAGAGAAAACACAAAAAACTACTAAACCGTGCTTAATTGGCTTTGACAAACCATAGATGACAAGGAATGCGAACTAAGTCATCATCTGTCATCTGATGAGCATGAAGTGTATTGACCTAGAGAATTGTAGGGCTTTTCTACAGTTATATTTCGAGTAGTCTAAGCTACTTTAGATCTTCCTTGTGTTAAAACTCTGAGTTAATTTTGTGATTGGCTTGGAAAAAGGCTAGGGGAAGATTTAAACCATTAATTAGTCCAAATGAGGTCATCTGGATACCAATTCGCAATCAGAGGAGGCTTGAAGCTTCCATGTTAAACATAAATTACATGAACGAAATAATGAAATATAATTTTCTCTCTAGATTTTATGACTGCTCTCTTTAAGGATAGTTATATCATGTGACCCGCTAACATTGTTAAAATGTAGGCTGATCATTTGGACTCAAGGCTGTCTGAAAGCTAGTTTTATCACATGATTAGTTAAATAACCTYTATGACTATACTCTATTCAGGTTGTGGAAGTATATACAAATCCATCAGCTCCATTGAAGCCACTAGATGAACTTTTCAGGTACTGCATTAGACAGGCAGTTTTACTTGACTATATTATTCCATTGAAGCACTGCAGTTAATGGTCTTGTATCTTCAGTGTCATCCCTGAGGACGGTAGAAGGAAAAAATATGCAGAATCAATAGCGAGAGCAAAAGCAGAAGAAGAAGCGAGAAAAGCTGCTGAACAAGCCCAAGAAGCAGCAGAAGCAAAGAAGAAGCTTGAAGAAGAAGTGAAAAAGTTGGCAGAGCAAGAGGCACGAGCTGCCAGTCTAGCTGAAGATGCTAAAGAGAAGGCCACCAAAGCAGGGACCTCGTTGGAAAGCTTATTAACCAAAGCAAAAGACTTTAGTTCAGGACAGCTTTCCTGGGAGAAATTCGGATCACAACTTTCAGATGCTGTCAAAACCTCAAATATTGAGATTCCCCAAATTCAGGTTGCTACTGTGAGCGGTCAAGCAAAATCCCAGAATTTATCTCCAAAAAAAGCTGTGACCAAACAGAATTCCCAGAAGCAAAATTCACAACCTAAAGCGAAGCCAGCACCAGTAGAGGAAAAACCTAAAGTTAAAGAGGCGAAGAAAGAAGTAAGAAACATTTTGGGCGGTCTGTTCAAGCAAGAAACTATCTATGTCGATGAGGTTTGATGACCTAAACATGATCTCCTGGTWCAATTACTGCCCATTTTAACAAAATCTATGATGCTTTCTGCTTCTAAGATCTGGTTCACTGTATTTTACAGTTTTAAGTTTTGGTTTCTTGTATATTTCAGATATGTGTATGTATCCGTCAAATATGTTAATTATATTCCTTGCTACTATGTTTTATAACTCTTCTACTTTCTCCCAAGTTCCAACATGCAAAGGCGCTCCTGTTTTTCCTACTTAGTCTGTCAATATTGGTGGTACCTAGCTTAACTCATGCCTATTCTCTTGAGTAACTCTGGTTGATACTTTCACACTTTCACCYCAAAATACTTATCGTAACAAAATAATCGCAACAATTTGACATAAAGTAGAGWGAAAAAGTGTCAAATCGTTGCAATAATTCTGATACGGAAGGAGTAACAAATTTAATCAAAAGCTTAAAAAATGAGCTGAAAGAATGTAAATCGTGAACACTAACGTACAAATCACAATGTTTCTTAACTTTCTTTCCCTAACACTGCTTTTTTTGTTTCAATATCAAATATAAAATTCCTATGCAATCAATCACTTTTGTGTTCCGAGATTGTTCTTCTATATCCTTCAATCTTCAATAGTTCATGCAAGTCACGTTTTCTTTATGCCCTTAAGCATACTTCGATATAGGGTTAATTATTCTAAAACCACTGACAACAATAAAACTGTAGTCATTAATAAAACTACGCAACAATTGATTATTTTTTACGATTGTATATCATTCTAACAAAAATACATAACAAATGATTATCATTTATGAGTATAAATATTCATTTCGTTGCTTTTTTTCTATTACAGAGGAACCTAGGAAGTAAGTTGAATTAGTTAATGAGGAACATCCTGTTTTTGCTCATGATCATTGCTGCAAATGAAAAGTTCTTGTTACTTATTCAATTAACTTGCAAGTTCAAATTTGAAAGCACTTCAACTTCAATATTCACATGCAAATCAACAAAACAAACAAGACAACAACTAATTAATCACATTGAAATGTAATCGCAAGTGTGCTAATCATACAACAATTATTGTTGTTAAATTATATTCAAATCTCCTACCTTTGAAGCTCCAAAGTCTTCTCCAACTTCAACTTTATACCAACCAATCCCACAATATATAATCATATTCCTGTCAACAAAAATATCAAAATTTTACAACCTCTTATTATTAAACAAACCTTCTTCATCTTCCTATTTTATAATTTGCTCTTCAAATTAATTCTTTTGTCAGTCACCATCCAATATGGTCTACATTAAACTCAAACCCTTCTTTGCTAATCATATTAATATATCACATAATAAGCAGCATGATATATTATCCTACCAACCATAGCTTCATGTTTGTAATCGCGGGCAGCAGGCTCAGGCCGGCTGAACTCTGATACTTAGAAGACTATACACGATCATGGTGGCGACGCAAATGTAACCAAAGGGATACATTTAACCCTAGACCGCGAACAGCCAACTCTCTCCCAATATAGAGCCTATCTGCCCCATAATTCGATATTTTCCGAAAATATAATGAGGTTAAGCCTTTCGACAGACATCCCAATACAATGAGGCACTAGTTCAGTTGGTAGATTATTTAAGACATAAAGAAAACAATGATAAGGGATAGGGTAATCATGACAGATGATGATACCATACTGTTCGTTGGATATTTTAGTGTGTTGCGCAAATATGATCATAAGAAATATTTTACATAGCAGATAATTCAGAGGTGTGCTATCCGAATTTTCGATAATCGTTCAATTGGGACTTTGGTGGAGCGGTTTGCATAATTACCCTCTTGCTGCAAGACTTGGCTAGAATATGGAGTTGTATAAGAGGTATCCCTTTTTCTTATGGAGATCATTTTGCTCTGTACTGTGCTGATGTCTGAGGAGTTTCTCCCTAAACACGAGAAGGATTCACCATGTATTATTGAATCTCTTACAAGTAAAATACATGTATACTGTTAATAAATAATTTGATCGGTATTTTTGACTGTGGAGTACTTCTATTGCACATTCTTACATAAAAATAATACTTGTATATAGATTATAGAATCGACTTTATAGGTTAAATTGAACCGAAGGTGTTAGCCATAGCAATTAATTCGTGGTCCTATAATGCAAATGTACTTTACAAGAATTAAAATTTTAATTAAATCACTAATGAGAAAAACCTATACTAATTAATTTCATTTTTTTTTTTAACTTTTGTGACGCAGATTGACCTACATGGAGATTTATTAGGGTTCCTATCAGCACACCCACAAGCTCCATTGGTGTCTCTACACCACCTCGACACGGTGGTGCCACTCTTCCCCGGCATGGAACGGTTGGAAGCACTGAACCACCTCATGAAAGCCGGTAAGGCAGATGAATCTAGGCTATTCCAACAAACCGTGTGCTACGACAAGGCGAGAGGGTGGTCGTTTAGTACATCATGGGGCTACACAGTCCAAATGTACGAGCAATTCATACCACCAAATGCGCTAGAAATACCCCTCGAGACATTTAATGCTTGGAGAGCGCGGCCGAAACACCCTTTCATGTTTAACACTAGGTGGCTTTCGAGAAATCCGTGTGATGTACCTCATGTTTTTTACTTCCAATCCGTTGAGAATAGTACTCGGATTAACGAAATCGTTACGAGCTACACTCGGAGAACCGATAGGAGAYTGCCGCCTTGTGGAAAACCACCACCAACCGCGATTCCTAATCATATCACCAAGATCATAGTTGTGTCTCCCGCTACCAAGTTTTTTGCTAAGGTAAATCATCAAGATTATTCATGCATTAAACTTTAAGTACATACTATTTTATTTCGCTTGTAATTATATTGTACGTTCTGTTCATCTTATATTTTTGTTTAATTATTTTTTTTTAGAAAAAATAAGTTAAAAAGAACGTTATCTTTACTATGAGAATAATGATACACATGAGAATAATTAAAAGGAAAACCATCTTATAAATCGAAGCCATAAATTTTGTTAATATGTGCAAGATCAAAGAAGTATTGTTATATACTTTTATGCTTTAATTTTATTTATATATTTATTTCAATGAAGAATATATTATTTCTCACTTGTTAAGTGAAGTGGTTGCTAATGCTGTTTTAAATTAACAGGAAGGAACAAGAAGGGAGTGTTGTGATGTTCTAAAACAAGTCGAAAAGAATGTCATCACAATCAAATATAGGCCTTGCGAGAAAAACGAAATATCAGGCATTGATTAAGATGATTATCTTAAGATTATGTTATACGAAGTATAATCATTTCGAATCATGAACATGTGTGAAAGACAGCTGAATTAAACATGTACTTAATTATTGTACGAATATATGATTAATTGATTATATTTAATCTTGTGATTAAATATAAATAGTCAAACGATCCAATATGCTTATACTTATACGTGACTTGGACTCTTTCTAATATGTCAAGTGTCTTTTGAAAACACAAGTTATTGAAAACAAAAAGAAAATTTGCGAGCTATC
>SNQN01006555.1:5657-36907 GCA_008642245.1 Bassia scoparia | reverse complement strand
TTGATACGATACTTTAAAATTACTTACAAAAGTAGTAATAATGTCCCCTTCGTATCATATTAACTCTATGATTGAACATTTTTCCTCTCTATTTTATGTCAAATTGTTAAATTATATGATACGAGAGAGAGTAAATATTATAAAAAATTAAGAATAGAATAAAGTATGATGAGTGTTTTCCTCCAAGGGTTACTACGTCAAGACTTTAATTGTTGCAAATTTGCAATGGAGTGATAATGCATGTCTTTTATGTATTGCAACCATGGTTAGAAAGTATTAGTGGGTGTATTTTTTTAGTGGATCGGTAGTATTTTTGTATTCATATTAAAGGCGTTGTAGAGGATATATAAAGAATTTTGTAGTATTGAAAAATAAAGCTCGATATTCACACTTCACATATAGTCGTCAATTAAAGAGAAAGGGATTTGAGCATGATTTTAACTTCATCTTGATCCTTGTGTAGGGGTTAGAATTTTCATATTCTTCTATTTGTAAATGTACCGTGTTATGGTTCATCATCGCACAAAAAAAAACCATAATCATTAGATAATAAACTTTATTTTACATTGTTGTATGAATCATGTAGTATATAATATTATTTGACAATATTGGCAGGAATAATAATCGTTAAGTTTATCTCTTAATCTAGTAAAAAAACAAAGACATTACGTCCGTATATATATTGTTGTTAATGAATTTTGCAGTTATGATTTTTATACTATCATTCCGTCATCAAATTAGCTGTTTGTCAAGTGAATGACAATTGTGAAAATGTGAGTTTGAACTCGAAACCATGATATACCACTCATGCGCTGTTATGCCGTATTGGGTGTAGATAACTTATACACTCTGATTTAATACGTTTGGTTGTGAAAGCCGTTTTTGTTCATGATAATTAGGGCTTCATCTCTTTTGCTTTTGGTGGGTTGTTTTCGCTGTGTCCTTTGAGGTCAGTGGAAAGTTAGATACCAGGATTTTATTATTCTTGCTTCTATGTGAGTGTAGTGTGTAGACGTCATATATAGGCATCGACATGTGTAGTAAAAAAGACTGATTTACGACTGATTCGGTCCGATCAAAACAGATGGAATTGTCTTGCCCTACCTTGTTTGTTACTTGTGGCAAGATAATGTTAGACGATAAAGATATTCAGGTACACACAGATGTAAATAAATTTACTCTGATCAATTATAGCGACATTTGATTATATAGTAAACTTTTTTTTTATCAAATGATGATGACTATTATTTATAACAATAGTGATGTAAGTAAAATGGTCATATATTATATAAAGGGTAACTATATGCTTGGCAACAGTAAATTTATTATGCTTGATACATAACAAATGCCTTCCTGTAATGTTATGTCGATCAGTATCGTCGTTGTGGCGAGTGGAGTGTGGGGGACTATAGTTGTGTTTGTTGCTGTCCGGGCTGTGTTTGTTCTGTCGGAGTTCAGTTGGCTCATAGATTTGGCTATTTAAAAGATCACTTTTCTAGAATCCAGATATTTTGGTAGGGAATGTAAAGTTTGGGCAATAAACATGTTCTTAGCTGTATTGGTTAAAATTCTTAGAGTTTTTTTGGTTACTACTGAAATTTAATTCTCATAGGAAGTCTTAAATATGAAAATATATTTCTCTTGAATGGTGTTTGGGACATGATTTCATTCCATAAGGGAATTGAAATAAGCTAAGAATTTTCAATTTTGTATTTCAATTCAAATCTATATTTGTGGAACTTTAATATTAATTCTTTTAGATTTATAAATTTTATAAACAAAATAATAGAAAAATTCAAATTAAACATTATTCCACTCATTTTCACTCAAACCTGTATTACTACTTTGTATTTTTAAGAATGTTTTAAATTTTTTGTGTTTACAAGAAAATATTATCATCATATAATGAGAAATGGACCGATGCAAATTAAGAGAAGTCAAAGATATAGCATTTGGGCGAATATTTCACCAAATAAAAGTAGTCTTGAATGTAGATTGAAGATCTATATCAACAATCAACTATTTATTTAAATGTATGATAAAACAATTAAGAGAGATGAATGATTGAAATGACCTTTTTCTTGAACATCAATGAAGAATTAGTAGAGAGAGAAAATGAATGTAAGGAAATATAGGTAGCTAGAGCAAAGTCAACAACCAAACAACCAGATAGTAGCAGTCAAGCAGGTAGTATTGAAATGACGCCATTTAAAAAAAAGATTTGAAATTTCTATTATCAATCTATGATTATAGTGGGTGTCAGAATTGGGGCCAAATTCAATTCCAAATATTGAAGATATCCAAACATTTAAAATTAATCCAGTTCCAGCATTTAAATTAAATGCTTGTATCCAACAAAGCATATTTATTTTCTAGAGAATGAGTTTGGGTGTTTGATTGAGCACTAGAATTTCTAACTGACAGGAATTTCTCTAATACCAAAGAAAGATATGTATTAATTCTCTGAACTACTAGGAATTTCTTTCCTAGAAACTTGTAATTCATGCTCATACATATTTTTTTACATACAAAAACTTGTTTAATTTCATATTCCCAGAAATATATAATTCCTAGAAGATTGTGAGGTGAAACAAACGATCTTTTAATCAATCGACTGAACTTTGCAATTTGTGACATTTTTCGTCATTTATGTTAAGTGAGGGTGTGGAGTGGTCTAATTTTAATCACTTTAACCACACCAATTCACATATTTTAGTGGTTTCCTTCTCTAATCAATCATACAACCCTTTATATGTACTCTAGATTAATTATGAATGTAATGGATCTATGTACTTTATCTTTGGTATTTTTCCTCGAGATAAATAAAAAGTAGTATCACAAATATAATCATCTGTAAAAGCAAATCTTGAAATGATTTTTTTTTTTTCTTAAACATAGCTAAAAAACTAATGATAACATTCATAAAACTACAAAGGTCATGCAATGTCCAGCACCAAGGTATTTTTTCCTTGTGCAGACTAAAAGTAACGTGCACAATTAGAATCTCAATAAACGACAACATATAAAGAAGTATTCCCCATTTTGAAAGTTTTCTGCCATAATCTTAATTGCCTTATTCTAAGTTTGGCTCTTCATCACAAGCTCAATCAATTTGGTTATTCATTCTCATCCTCAGCATCACCAGATGTTACCCTTTTCGAGTCCCAGTTATGGCGGTAATCATCTTATTTCGAACCGCAATCCCCCAGCTCCTTCACACTGAAACGCATTTTAACTGCTCTCGGGTATATAGGCCAAGTAGCCAAGGCACCCCGTGCAGAGAACCTCTGCGTGAGTTCCATCCACAGTGCGACAACCAACCCACACGCGGTGGCTAGTACACCGTTTTGGGGCCCACCCTATATTCCCACGTTGAGGTGCGGTCTAGAAGCCTCGGCAAAGCCTCCCAGGAAGGTGTCGTCGGCTCGGCAGCTGGTATTTCCCCTTGCGTCGCGGTTTACGTAGGGACCCACAAGAACTTCTGACCGAACTTGCCAACCCTTTGTGCTATTTGCCGACTTGGTGGCGTCGAAGCTCCCATGCTCCAAGCATAGGAAACTACTGACGGAGGGTGCTGATCGTGTTCAGCCCGTATGTGAATCATGACATGGCGTCATTTTCGACTTCCAAGATGGACCACGGGATAAATAGGAGGAATAAAACACCCTTGTTTCATCGACTACTGCTGTGATTAACATGCTTGATAAGAGACCCTCGAAGTCTACGAATGTGTTTATCTAAATGCCCTTTGCTCTTCGGAACCTCTGGCGTAGCGCATACAATGGCTGATCAACCACCCTCTTTCTCTAAGGAATTACGAGAACGACTTCTCCAGTGAGTAGTTTCGCGAACCGGGCACGTCGAATCGATGCCGGTCACTAAACCTTGCAGCGCACGTGACACCTTGGTGAATAGCAAGTGATGAAAATGAAGCATTAGCTCGAAGTTTGCACCGAGGCGAGAATATTAAGAAGGAATGCCAGCTCGTCACGCTATATCCAATCATTGTGGTGCACACATTGAGGAGAGCCCCGAAGCCAGTGTCCGGCCAGGTCAAGCGAATGGCTGTTGACGAGCGGGGCGTGTAGTCAACGAAAGTGTCATGTAGTTTGGGTGTGGGGCGGGTGGGTTAATAGGGGGAGCTGTGACGAAGGCGAGACGGGTTGGGTAAGGGTTGTCACGTAAGTTGTGAGTCGATGTAATGTATTGACGTTGGAGAGTTGAAGGGGGACTGAGGATGAAGATGGAGATTGAGATTCGTCGTCGCGTTCCCGACGAGTTGGCCATCTTCAACGGGAGAGAAGTGGCCATCTCCGGCGTTGGAAACGACACTAGCTCTGCTTTGTTTTTGGTTGGTTTCATTAGTATGTGTTCAATATAACATTTGGCTCTTGAAATAGGAAAAAGAAAAGAAGTTTTGTTCTAAAATCGGATATCGAATGCGAGCAATAGGCAAGCACCTTCATCATGGGGCAGTGTAAGCTTCTTTCTACTTAATTATATGAAATCAAGTATCGCATATCCACTATACAATATATTTTTAAAAAAAATATCTCTCGTTAGACACCAGTTGTATCAAATTCTTGTATGTATTATTATTTAAAATCTCAATTAATAGGTATATATTTTGTCATGACTCTTTAGTCTTTATACGTGAATATCTCATTTACAAGTAGATAATTTTTTTTGGTGTCAATGAAATCAAGGCGGAGTATAAATTACAATAATTTAACAAGAGAAAGGGTATAAAGATTCGAACTTATATTACAAATCAAATAATTATGTGTTAATATGATGTTGACAATATAATATGTCACATAATGATAGATTACATGCCAAATTGCATGCTCATGGTCTCATGGAACGTGCCTACAACATAATTGGTTAAAGATGAAGATTGATGACTTGGTGAATGGGAGAAAGTGACTCAGGCTGAGGTAAGATTCTCTCTTTAGGTTAAACCCTTTAATAGTGACATTATGCAAATAGTTTGGCTGAGTATCACTATTCACTAATATAGATGGTTTTTTATCGAATGAACTAGGCATCCCTCAAATTACTTACATATACTTCTCTTCGTAAATAAAAATTTTTTTCAATAAAGTAATAATATCTTAATTCTACAAATTAATAATATCACTTTGTTTGCAAAATATCTTATTAATAGAAAAGATATAATACAATACACTCCTACAATAGTAGACTCATTAAAATATTATATAAAAATAGAAAAGAGGAACAGTTATATCATTTCTTCTGTTTTGCAATCACTTTGAATTATAGTCACAGTGTATGTTGAGGTTCTAAGTTTTTTTTGTGTTTGGTTGTGATGTTGTATTGCTACTACTATAGTTTTGCTAGAATGGTCAATTTTTCCATTTTCTATGAATTTTAATTGTTGCTTGTTTTTGATTTGGATTCTTTTGAAAATTAATTTACAAACTACAATGTTCGTGTTTAACGAGTCCTCACATTAGTTAAAAAATAGAAATAGGACATTGTACGTATCTATGTTTCATTTTCTAGTACATTTACAGTTTTAATTAGCAAAGTTGTTCCACATATAGGAACTGGAGCAGTAGTAATGATTGTGAAATAGTGGTATTATTGAAAATTTTGCACAACAACGTGACAATGTAGGTTTGGTTGGTCAAAATGGACGGTGAAAGGAAAATCTTTATGTCCAATAATTAAATTTGGAAAGAATTAAAGATATATACATAGAAAAGTGAGAAGAGACACGTGAATGACTAGGTCGTAATTTATAACTTGAACTAAACTGAATTGAATGTGTGGAGAGAATTTGAAAAGAAATGAAGTGATGCTAACCTAAATAAGCAATTAGAGATGGACTGAAATAATAATTGAGCTTGAAGTAATTGTACTGAATGAAGTGGGCGAAATAACGCTTGAATATGATTGAAGATTAACTGAAGTAACCATAATTAACAATAAAGACACGACTAGCTATGAAAATCTTTGAATTAATTATTTTTTGATTAATTAACTCTTTTTATAACTTGGCTTTAATTATGCATATAAACAGATAAACTCATGAGAATGTGATCTATTAGTAGTCAGGTTTTTATAATCAACATTCACTATTCACATCTTAAATTTAAAAAATTGAAAAAAAAGAAGTTGAATTGTCAAATGTTTAAGACCAAGTTTAAAATACAGTGGATGCACATAATAAATTAAATTTTACTGTGCATCAGATTATAGTGACTCTTTGGTTATATAGTAACTCTTTTTAATCAAATATGTCGACGTATTTTTATCACTATTTGATGTAAAGTGGAAATGGGTACATAATATGAATATGAAGGGTACTATTTGATATAAGAGTTACTATTAATTGATGCACAAAAATTTTTGTACATTTGATGATACCAATATTTTTGATTTTTTAATTAACATGTCCATTTAACGTTCTGGATCATTAGCTCGTTTCAAACTTAGCAACACGCCATCAATCCTGATTGCGGCTTGTAGCCCAATACAAACTTTTAAAACCACCCAATAAGAATTAAAATTTTAATGGGTCCGATGCATTAAGGCACATTTTATATTTTGGTAATAATTTGATCATGTTTTGAAACAAATAGAGGAACTCATAAACTAATAAAGTCTATTTTTTCAAAAAAAATATTATTATTTAGTTTTACTATGAAGAGTTCCCGCTTTTGAATAGTAACTGATTCCTGAAAAAGTAAAATCATTGTGTTTTATAATCAATTATTTCAGTTAATATAAACGATCTTTATTCTTTTGAATGAATTGATAACAATATTTGTTGTTGAAGTTGTGCAAGACAATACTATAGTTTACACACAATTTTATGACAAAATAAACTCTAAAAAAGAAGAAGCATGGTATTATTCTCTACAGACTAATGTAGGAGTAATATTTTAACTTTCTCTAATAACATCAATTCATATATTTTCTACTTCTATATTCACGACATGTGTTTTTTTGAACGGGAAAACGATAAAATTATTGCTCCATACTAAGAAACTCAAGAAACACCAAAAGCACTCATCGGGCCTCTTCAATAGTCTTCAACCATAATGTACGTGATCATAAACGACTTAAATTAATGGAGTCAACTTATGTGTCTTTGTTTCCAATTACGAGTTGAGTCACATATACATGTGTCTCACACGAGAACAGATAATTGATATTTGTCTTCAACATACAGAGTACATATTTCAATGCGGTATAAATATATAATGTGTTTTTCCGTATCAAAATAAGACAAATTGACATAAATAAAGAGAAAAGTGAATATCATTTCAATTAATTCTAATAAAGGGAAGTATATATAATAATAATTATAATTATATATATATAGTATATATATTTATCGTGAAGTTAACGTAGTTACATCAAATTATCATATAACTACAGGAATTAAGAAAATGGAGTTGATATTATACGCAATCTAAGAACAAAGTCAAATAATGTAGATGCAGTTAAAAAATACATGACAGTAAAGCAATTGTGGACATATCATATGGAGTCTTAATGAGTGTACGGTCAATGCTCATTGTATTGTGAATTTGTTTAAATTTGTGAGGTTTAATTTGTCCAGACGTTCGCTGGAACAACAAAGTCAAATATCTCAACTGCCATAGGTGGTAATCTGGTATCTTTATCTTATACGAGTAAAAAGATATAATACTTCATTCGTTCTTGTTTTTAGCTCGCATTCACCATAAAGATGTACTAATATTTAAAAAAGAAAATAGAATAAAGAGAAGAAAACAATGAGATCTATAGTTGAGAGAGGTAGGAAATATACATTGATTAAAAAAAAGTACAATAATTTGATACTTCATAAGATAAATGATGCGAGTAAAAAAAACGAATGGAAGTATATATTGCTCCTTGCATTGACTCTCTACTTGCATGAATTGAAAAGGAAGGTATTCCCCCCCCACATGTAAATAACTATAGACTCACAATTCATCAATTGTAGCTATCTTATTGGCATGCAATGACTGTTTATTTGTTGTGAAATAGATATTACATTAGTCGATTGGAATTAATCTTGAAAAATACTTTTTAAAAATGATCATGTATTTGATTTAATTTAAGGTCAAGCAATAGTCATTTTCTTTTCTTTAATTACAAAAAAAAATCATTTCTTTTCACAAAATCAAAATTACAAGCGATATAAATTAGGAACCGACTAAAAAAACCCTTATTTAAATAAAGCTAAACTTTGCTATATCAATACTTAAAAGGAAAATAATTACCTAGTTCATTAGAGCTTAACTTCACATCCATTAATGCATCCATATTCCCAACTAGAGTTTCCGCAAACGACGAAACCCTTACTACTCGGAGTGACAACGGTAAAGAAAAGAAATTAAAAGTAAGGTTGCAAAAATGTAATTATTCTATAACCAATCCTCCGTACCTAATATAAACCCCATCAATCTTCATAATTGTTTTGATTTTGTGTATTTAATTATATTTATCTTTATTTTTTTAAAAAAGAAACAAATTCCTTGATTTTTGCTGTCATTATGTATACGTAAGGAAGATTGTATGTAGCAATATGGGGGAGGTTGTACAATATAGGGTGGCAAAAATGCATTGCGATATGCCAAGCAAAAACCATCATTGTGAGTTGAGTTAAAACAAATTTATCTTATTATATAAGCAAGGGGAGCAATGGTGTCCCCCTAGGAAATGTCTTATTCGCCCTTGGTAAATTAACTAACATATTTAATCTTTTATATTATCACTCCTATTATAAATTTCAATCAAAGGAAGGTTTTAAATTTATCAATAAACTACTACTTAAAACTAAACATTGAATAGTAAAAAATTATGGTTGAAAAAAAACACTACATTCCTAATACAAATACAATCAAGAGCTGAAATATAAATTAACATTTTTATCTTTTTTTATTTCTTTACAAGTTTCAAAGCACGCATAGCGTGCACTAAAAAACTAGTTTAAAATAACGTAAGCAATAAGCAAATCCCGCGTCCAGCTGAGCGTCAACACACGGTGTACTATTTCCACTTTCTTCTTCTTCTTCTTCTTTCCACTTTTTTCTTAATCATCATCAATTACTCACAAATATCATTTTCAGCAGTTTATCTCGTACTGTTGTTTGATGATTTTCATTTTTCACTTTTCCTTCATTTATTTAACAGATGGTAGTTCGCACTTCAATTAATCGCCTTTAATTCTGTCCCTCTTTTTCAATTTACTTCTTTCACATAATTCGATGAAATTGATTATTGTGATAGTTTGGTTTGGTTTTGTCTTGTCCTTTTCTCAACGGCTTCAACTGCTGCTTTCAAGATGGTGATGGTATGCCTTACTACTGTAATCGTTTTAGTGATAGTGCTACTTCAAATATGAGCTGCTAGAAGAAGGAGTTGAATGATTATGACGGTGATGGAGTGATTTGGATCTTCGTGTTGTCTGGGTTTTGTGTCTCAGTAACGAAGCAGCCTGAGAAATTCGACAGTTTGCGACAGAAATGCAATGGAATAGAAGTGAGTTACCTTTCGATGCACGATGCGTGCGAATTCGATGAATTGCACAACGAAGCGATAATGGAGTTTCGGTTTTCAATCAGAACAATACTTGGAAGTTCATCGTTATCGCTTATCTTTCGCGAATTGCAACGTCCCGATCAGTCATCGACAACTCTTCGGGAAAAACTACGCTTTGACTTCGCAAAACGGTTTACTGTTGCAGAATGCAGCACGTCGTTGAGCGGGTGTGTGATTCGGCGGGTTGGTCGGAATAGGTTTTCGAAGTGTGAGGAGAAGAGAGAGAATATGAGCTGCTTGCGAAGGATAATGGTACGAAGGCGGTGCTGGTTTGTTGAGGTACGAGGATGTCAATGGCACTGGATGTAAATACTTGTTTTTCGTCGAGTTGTTGATAATGTTAGTTCCGGTGAAAATTCCGATGCTTTGTCTGGAGTTTCATCGCTTCGGGTGGGGTGGTGGTTACCGGCACGTGCCGGTGCGATGAAAACGCGTTTGTGATACAGTTGGGCTTTTGGTTACGGTGCCGGTGTAATCCAGGTTTTCCGGTGAGGTTCGTTGACGGCGAGGGTTGCCAAATGGTAGTGATTATTTTATCATTCTGGTCTTTTGATTAGGTTTGATTTATTGTTATGATTGATTATATATTAGAATGTTTAATTTTGACATATGTTCTCATTCCAATTGAAGTTATTTGTAAATATCATGATTTTTCAAACATTGTTCTAATTTAAGCAATCTATTGGGTTTTAGTAGATAGACAACACCGGAATGATTAATTTTGGTTCAGTATTGTCTGATAGGTTGGGTTTTTGTTAATGTATAGTTGAGTTGATGAGGGTGGGTGTTGTGAGTGGGTACGAGCTGCGATGCTGTTGTCATAGCGAAGGAATTCGACAAAATTGACCAAGTTTGGATGAATAACGAATGAATAGCCTCTACTAATCGAATATGAAATGGCTCATAAAGATATAGTAGTAAATTGAGGCATTGAAAAGTTTGTTTGATGGGGATTTCTGCGAAGTTGATGGGGGTATTACGAGCCACATGAGAGTTTTGGTAATTGTTAGTTTAATCGATAAAATAGTATAGTGGGCATTGACATTAACAAATGATTTTCTTTTGAATGGTCAAAGTGAGGCATGAGTGTTCAAGAAATGTGGGGATTCATGTGCATTTATATTGACTATGATTAAGAGACCAAGATAAGAAGCAAAATGATAATGTTTTGTGCCGTAGGCAATAATTTTCGCGACTTTTCTTCATATGCCTTTCAACTCCAGCCACTCCCATGAGAATGGACAAAAGATACGAAAAAAATTAAGGGCGCGTTTGGTTCGTTGAGGTCTTGAGGTGAAGGTTAGACTGTTGAATATTCAACAACAATTAATTAATTTAGCTCTTGGACACATTTGATGCAATTGTGCATATAGCCATATACATATGTGAGGCTTCTTGTGTAGTGGAAAGTAGCCATCGTTCAATAAGTGTTGGTTATATACGGGCATAGACAATTTATTTCATGGTGCGATTGAACGACTCAAAAACTTTCTAAGTGGTCAATTGTTACTTTGTAATAAATAAAATATGATAGAGGTATTAATAAGCCTAATGTTAAGCTTTCCATGGTTAACTAAATGTTTCAAGGGTAACTCTTGGAGGAATTTGGTAAGCTGTCACTCGTGGCCTACTTAGAGCAAGTCTTAGTTGTCTAACAATCTAACATACAGTAAGAGATTGTTTGTTCAATGATAAGTATATTTTTATACAACAACTAAAAATCTAATGGAATCAGCTGTGGCGAAATAAGGGTGAAACTTAAAAGTTGGTAATTCTATCTCTGCCAAGTCACCTATCTATAGATTTGGTAGTGAAATGTTAAACTAATGAAAGAAATGGGACACATACGAAATCTCTTTACATTGAAACAGAAATGGCTGGTACTATTTTGCACAAAAGATATTGTTCAATTTGAGACCTTTTTGTAAACTAGCACCTCTTCTGAAGACGACCTCTCTTGAGTCTTGAATCTCTCGATCAAAATCAGAAAAAATGATGATTGGGATGGTGAAAAAATAGAACATTACTTTTGCTATTAGTTACATCCTAGTATTTGCCGGTTGATTGGGAGTGTTTTCTAATCTTTCTTTTCTTGGGACTTTGTACAGCTTCAGCAGGTGCTTTACCATATGACCATGACAGAGGAATCAAATATCCTGTTCTTATTGGAGGTAGTCTATCTCAACTGCATACACTCCGAACCCAAAACAAAATGGGCGAGGTTCCCTTTATCCRCTRTATTATTGATTTTGCTTATATCACCTGATTTCATGATAAAAGATGATGCCTTTTCTTTATGTCATTGTTTTGCTTCTTGCCAAGTTACATACCTTTCTTCCAAGTTAAGTACTATTGTACTAGTATAACATTTTATCTTTATCAGCTAAACAATATTCTTTCATTTAGTCACTTTCCCCGTAGCGACATTCATGTTGATACATTAGCAACATWCATGCTATGCAGCTGCGCATGTGAAATCACGCCTCTCGCTGTTGGTTAATCACTGATGTATTGTTTTGATGTTTAGCTTGTTGTCATTCTTGTTCGATTAACTTGTTATCTTTGATATGGAACAAGTGGGTGGGAGAAGGGGGCAATAAGATATTGTTTTTTCTATTCATCCTTTTATAATTTATTAAATTTGATTTAAACAATGGTTACACTGCCGTTACTTGTTATTTATTGTATCCCCCCTTCCTTCCTTGACAGGTTGGAGTAGTTTCAAACTGGTTGGCTCTGTGTGTTGACCCATTGTTTGTTTTTTGACGGATGACATTTTCCATGTTGTCCCAGCTAATAATCTTGTGCCTTTTTTTCTTTTCTTTTTTTGTGAGAATAATGGAAAAWTAGACTTCCTAATTTCCTATCAGTAAAATTAAATCTGATCTATTTAAGGATGAAATACATTTTTCTTTCTCGAGGAATTTATGCTCCATTTCCACCCTKTTTCTCTCACTTCCTTCTCCATCCCTTTTCATCTATTCCCTTTTCCTTTTTTCTTTTTACCCCATGATACCAAACAAAGGAATATAATTTTTCATCTGAAAATGTTTTCCGTCCAAAAGTCTYGAGCCAGTAATGCTATGAGGTTAGTAATTTATTAGGGTGCTCTTGGCAGTATTGTTTTTGTCTTGGACTATGGGCGCGTTCGGCGTAGGCGTATTAACGTCCTGACTAAATTAAGAAGCTACTTAGTTTATTTTATTACTATTTGGCAAGGTAGCGTTTTGAGTAGCGGTTAGCATTAAATATTACTTTTTTCAAACAATAGTAGGAGTAACGTTTTAGCTTTTAGCGTTTAAGTTAGATTAAAAAGCTACTTGGTAACTATTTTAGGTTTGAATTTGCTAATGTTGTTTAATTGTTGAAAAACTTGTAGGCATTGCTGCTGGTGCTGCTTTTATGGCCTTACTGGCTCTGATTTGCTACTTATGTCGGTGCCGTACAGCGTATCTGAAAAATCGGACAWGTGCAAAACGTCTCCTTTCTGAAGCTGGTGGTAGTTTTCCTGTTCCTCTGTACCCTTATAAGGATATTGAGAGAGCCACAAATGGATTTTCTGAAAAACAAAGGTTAGGAACCGGTGCATACGGGACGGTCTATGCTGGAAGACTTCACAATGATGAATACGTGGCCATAAAAAAGATCAGACATCGAGATGCTGATGGTATTGAACAAGTTATGAATGAAATCAAGCTCCTCTCTTCTGTAAGTCATCCAAACCTAGTCCGTCTTCTTGGTTGCTGCA
The DNA here is from genome assembly GCA_008642245.1 of Bassia scoparia. NCBI lineage: Eukaryota > Viridiplantae > Streptophyta > Magnoliopsida > Caryophyllales > Amaranthaceae > Bassia > Bassia scoparia. The sequence continues at coordinate 23,577 of SNQN01006555.1, read as the reverse complement.
TAGAGAATGGGGAGCAGATCCTTGTGTATGAATATATGGCCAATGGAACTCTTTCCCAGCATCTGCAGAGAGAGAGGGAGAGTGGCAAGGCCCTTCCTTGGACCTGTCTCTTATACACATCTAGATGTGTATAAGAGACAGGCATTAAATATTACTTTTTTCAAACAATAGTAGGAGTAACGTTTTAGCTTTTAGCGTTTAAGTTAGATTAAAAAGCTACTTGGTAACTATTTTAGGTTTGAATTTGCTAATGTTGTTTAATTGTTGAAAAACTTGTAGGCATTGCTGCTGGTGCTGCTTTTATGGCCTTACTGGCTCTGATTTGCTACTTATGTCGGTGCCGTACAGCGTATCTGAAAAATCGGACAWGTGCAAAACGTCTCCTTTCTGAAGCTGGTGGTAGTTTTCCTGTTCCTCTGTACCCTTAYAAGGATATTGAGAGAGCCACAAATGGATTTTCTGAAAAACAAAGGTTAGGAACCGGTGCATACGGGACGGTCTATGCTGGAAGACTTCACAATGATGAATACGTGGCCATAAAAAAGATCAGACATCGAGATGCTGATGGTATTGAACAAGTTATGAATGAAATCAAGCTCCTCTCTTCTGTAAGTCATCCAAACCTAGTCCGTCTTCTTGGTTGCTGCATAGAGAATGGGGAGCAGATCCTTGTGTATGAATATATGGCCAATGGAACTCTTTCCCAGCATCTGCAGAGAGAGAGGGAGAGTGGCAAGGCCCTTCCTTGGACGGTACGCCTAGCCATTGCTTCAGAAACTGCCCAAGCAATTTCCTTTCTTCACTCTGCCATGAACCCCCCAATCTTCCACAGAGACATAAAATCTAGYAATATACTCTTGGATGATGATTATAGATCAAAGGTAGCAGATTTTGGACTTTCTAGACTTGGAATGGAGGAAYTATCCCATATCTCAACCGCTCCTCAAGGGACTCCAGGATATGTTGATCCTCAATACCATCAGAATTTCCATCTTTCTGACAGAAGTGATGTTTACAGTTTTGGGGTAGTCCTTGTGGAGATTATAACCGCTATGAAAGTAGTAGATTTTAATCGGCCTCATTCTGAGGTCAATTTGGCTGCCCTTGCTATTGATAGGATAGGAAAAGGACGCATTGATGAGTTAATTGATCCATCTATTGACCTGCACAGGGATGCTTGGACTCTTGCATCCGTTCACAAGGTGGCAGAACTTGCCTTTAGATGCCTTGCTTATCACAGGGACATGAGRCCATCCATGATGGAAGTTGCTTATGAACTAGAGCAAATCAAGCAAAGTGGGTGGGCCTCTCTGGATGATAATGTGGGCATTGGATCATCGATTGCATCTTCCTGTTCTTCACCATTTAACGGGAGTGAGAGATCATTTGGTGGGTTATCGATGAAAAAGTCGGTAGGAAGTCAGAGGCTATTTGTTCTGCAAAAGCCAGTGGATCATTTAGCTTCATTGGAGGAAGGGAAAGATAGTTCACCGGTGTCTGTTCACGATCCATGGTTTAGTGAACAAAGCTCACCTTCGACAAACAGTTTGTTGGGTAATGTAATTAAGTAGGCCTGGCTAAGAAATATTTAGACTCGTCATATAATGTGCATAAACAGGTAATTTTTTGCTGCCTATCCTGATCGCCCACKGTTTGTTCCTTGTTATTGTCCACACAAGGTGGTGGTACATATGTAGAACTGAAAAGTGAAACGATTGCTATTGAAACATATTGTCACACATTATAGTGTTGTATAATGTGTCATTGTACTTATCCGTGTGACATGCTTTGTCTCCGCCTCCACAGAACGAAATACTTCATACATGATCGTACCAAACCGAGGCACTTTCTTTAAACCGATTGTTATTCACTTTTTAAAAAATTATTATACATCATTTTTCTTGGAGCTGAACTTCAGCATACCAATATGCCTTTGAAAGGCAAGCGAAAATGTTCAGCAATTGTGTTAACATTGCATTTCTGAGGTAAGCTACTGAGCAGTTTTCACAGTTCTATATTTTGTATCTAAACTCTGAATTTAATGGAGACCTGTTGACTCGAACAGCGTGGTTGTAACAGAAATCGTTCATCGGGTTTCTTTATGACTACAGATATCATTCTTTAAAAGTAAAATTGTTCATCGTTCGATTTGAGTTATTCTGCAGTCAAACGCGTGTTACCGTCCTTGCAGCCGGCTTCTGGTCACAAATTCGCATATTAAACACACGACTTTGGTCGGTTTGGCCTGTTTAATTGTTTAGAGGTCGGCTTTAAGTGCTTAACGTTGTTAAGCTTGAAAGAACACTTAGAAAGTACTGAGTCAACCTCTGGTGTTCAGATAATTAATTAAGCTGTTCGCGAACAATCTCAGGCGGATAATAAAACAGCCACGAAACCGGAGTTTTATTCTGAAAGAATCTCTATATTTATAATATTTGCTGAAGAACGTTCATTAGTACGTCTTACAGATTAGACACCTGATAGTGTATAATTTAGCAGTAACAAGTCTGATGCTGTGAGTCTGATACTACATATTACAGCAATTCTAACTGTAAAAAAAAAATCAGGATTTTTGAGGACTGAGAATGCCATTAACAATAGAGGTAGCAACCAAGACACCAAAGAGTTCAGCACCAGCAACCGCCCCAGCCTGTGCGAACCCGCCAAAACTGACACTCTCAGCTACACTCTCAATCTCCTTCTCAGCAGCCACCATTTCTTTCTCAGCTGACTCCAACCCTGTCTCCACTGTGTCGATTCCCTTCTCGACGGACTCGAACCTTCCTTGACAATCTCCTCGGCCTTCTCTCGGCCTTCTCTATCTTCTTTCGCAGGCCGAAGAGGGGGATGTCCTTGGCTTCAGCAGGTGATGATGGTAAGCTGACTGCTGTCAGCACTGTTGCTGCTGTGAAGAGTAGGCATTCCTGCGTCTGCTGAAGCGGGCGTACAGCGCCCGCTGTCGGTGGGGATGCTGGTGATGGTCGGAAGGATGTGGGGTGGCAATGGATGGATGATGCTGTGAACGACATTCTGTTAACTGTTAAGCTTGATCGATATGTCACTCAAGACTCAACAATAACAATTAACAAATGTGTGGTTTTCAAGTTGTGTGCTGACTACTGAGTGATCTTAAAGGGTAAGGCTGTATATTTGCCGATTTGCCGTATTATGCTTTAATTTGGTCATTTACTCATCTCGTAGTCGTGGCACTCTACATTCCAACACATACTTCCTTCGTATAATTGTATGTATTTTTTTTATATATATTTTATTTTTTAGGAAAATAAGTATGGATGAGAAATTGAGAGTCTTGAAATCTCATAAGGGATTCTTAATCCACCTAGCTCACATAAAAATTAGTCGAAAATAATACATCGAGTAAAACCAACCTTTTGAGGTGTTGCATTCAATAACGAGTAATGATTTTAACACTCTCCAAATCATTTGACATCAACTTAACAAACTTATAAAAGTAACATTAGTTTGATATTGAAAGACAATGAGTGACATATTAAAATATATTCAGGTCGTTGGAGTGGGAGACGCATGCCCCAATTTACCTTGAAATGTTAAAAGAAAAAATTACTACGAAGTATAGTATGGACAAAAAATTGTACGGAGTATTATTATGCCATCTGTTGTCTTTTTATGTTTTTTTTGTGTGTGTGTTTAGAAAATTGTGAATGCGGGTATGAGAATTAATCTCATGATCTCGTAAGATCAAGAAAGAATCTCTAACAAACTCTCATTCAGGGACAAACCGGATCAAATATCAAGTTTACCAAATTCCAATTACCAGTTTAACGCCTTAGGTAGTACCTTGATGATTAGTCCATTCTATATTTAACAATTAAAGCCACGATAAAATCAGAAAATTACTAATTATAAATTTATAATCCATTAATCAAAAAGTAAAATAATAAAACTCAATTCTTAGCAAACAATAACAAAAAAATTAGCTATTGAGCCATTGTAAAGAGTTTAAGTATAATACTCCATTATAGATTTTTTTGTGTTAAGAGAGCCACAAGGACAAAGATGAGAATTAATCTGATCTGTTAAAATCGGGAGAGGAGCTCCAATCAGTGCAGTTTTCCTTCGCTCTCGTCCACTGTAAAAATGAGTTAAAACTATCCCCAACACTCTAAACTATCGCTTAGGTGCGTCTAATACCCTGAACTTCATGTAGTTGCTAAACACCACAAACTACTTCGTAATATATTGGGCGCATGATGTACCTTTCTCTCAACTTTCTGACCATTATTTCGCCGAAAAACAATAATGTTTTAAAAAAAATGGATTAAAAGTATATCACTTTTTTTGGTAAAAAAATCCATCGTTTTTTTTTAGTGAAGTAATGARACGCGTTGCTCCCAACATGTTAATTTGTGGTGTTTTCGCACCTAAGCAATAGTTTAGAAGTTGAGGGCAATTTTGCCATTTAATCTCATGTTGAAATTATTTACTTTCGAAATTAAAAAATATTTATGCGCGCTGAATGAAAAATGGTTGCCGTTCTCATTTCCCGACACAACACACAAAACCAAAGGGTTTTTTCAGACACTCCCCAGTCCCCCCAAATTCATCCTCACTCTCACTCCTCACTTTCTTCTCTGAAACTCCCTTAATGCATGAAGAAGAAGCTCGCAAACCTCAAAGTCCGCTCATAAAACCACCGAAGATGCGCTCTGCTCCAACCATAATAAACTCCGACGTCACAATGGGCGCACAAATCTTGTCGTTCGATTGCGCATCAGAAATCCGACATTTCTGTCAAAAAACCTTCGAAACTTCTGCAATCTCCTACTGTCGAAACGCCTCATTGGAAGTCTTCTCGAATCGCTGTGATATTGAATGCTCCAAAGGAAGCTTGGCGTTTAAGGATATCGGTATTAACCTGAAGCATACTGAGCTTGTTTAACGCCGTGCCCTAGAAATCAGGTAAGGTTTTGTCTTTTTGTGTTGTTTGGTTTCGAATTCGCACATTTTGGTTATCAATTTGATTTTATGTGAATATTGAGGTTGTTGTGAATTTTGATTTTGATTAATTGGGGTTTTTCGGGTTTGATGTTAGCTATCGATTTTGGGGTTTTTTTACAGCAGGATTATCAAATCCGTTTATGCTGAATTTTGCGTGGATTTAAGCTAGGAAGGAAGTAAGGATTGAATTTGAGATTTAGGGTTTTGTATCTTATTCATTTGTTCACTGACCGCAAAATGCCCCTTTTTGAATTTTAGGAGATTACGTCAGTCTTTTGTACAATTCGCTTTCATGTTGTTAGTTCAGTGCTTCACAAATCTGTTTTTGAATAACTGAATATTTGAAATGGGGTCTGCATCACATTTGCATCAGTTTGATTGATTGCAATTTTAAAAAACTTTTTGAAATTAAGCATGTTGCCTTAACATTTGAGAAAGCTGAACTTTTCTTTAGAATCAGGCGATCAGCCATTTAATTTGATGTAAGCGAAAAACACAGCTGAAATAAAAATTAAAGTTTTTTTTTCTTGCGTTATGCATATTCATTAGAAGTTTTAGTGTAACTTGTTCCTTGCAAAGTGAAGTTAGTCAAATAGGGTGGGAATGAGCCGGTTTTGAACTTTGGATATATTTAGCTCGGTTTTGTACGCAATACTCACCGAAAATCAAGCATTGTGTGGAGCTTCCAACAAGATTTTCTGGCTCCACCCCTTACCGACGAGGGGCTTCATTATCTGTGTAAATCCATTTGCTTTCAAACTTTTACCTTTCTACCTCCACCAGTCATTTGGTCTCCTTTCTACTTTTCGACTCTTTGCACATCGTCTTAGTGCCCAACAAAACCACAAGCGGTTTCCCTTAACTTACTTGCAATATCCGCACATCACATTTTCCTTGACTGTGATAAATTTCATTCTGATCTATGTGGTGAATATTCCTCACATTCATCTCAAAAATCCGGCATCTTTGTTGACCCATATCTTTTGAATATGCCTCCATCTTAGAAGGCCCATTTTTTTAGCCATAGAGCAAATCACACATAGAGCAAAGCCTTAGAACAATTTGTGAATTTCTTTCTTTCAATTTAAAGAGGATGTTTAGATTGCACAACACTCTCTGGCCGCTCTCCATTTAATGCTACTTTGACTTAATCAACCACGTCTGTGATCAATATCATATATTTTGGATGATTGAATCAAAATATTTAAAACTTCATCCATTTCAATAATCTTTACAGGTTCAACCTCACACCACTATCTTAAGACCCCCCCCCCCCCCCCCCCCCCCCAATTTGACCCAAAACGACATTCCAATACCATTCTACTCTCACTTAATTCTACTAGAGATTCACCTTTTGTCTCCATAGATCCCGCTTGGTATATCCATTTTAGTTTCATATGCCACCAATACATATCGATATACACTACGGTACTCGGCAATCATTTTGGATTGACCTTGTTACTTCATCTATAACCAATGAAACAAGTTACAAACATGTAATTAATTATTTTTTTAAATACATATTATGTTGGTATTGTATTTTTTTTTTTTAAAGATTTCAATAATATTCTATAAATTTGTAAATCATATGGATAAAAATAGTTTCGAGCGCTGTTTGTGAGCATTTTCGAGTCAAACATCGGCTTTGCTCGACTCGTGAAAATTTCGTTTTTTAGCTTCAGAGCAGCTCATATGCCTCATTAAGCAGGTTTAGCTTATTTCCACACCGTAGTCAAACAAGTTCTGAATTCACAAAAGACTATGTTGAGAAATTAATCATCATAAAAACTTGATGACCAATGTTGAGAAGGATGGGAATTTGTCTGGTGTGTGCGATAAATTGGTTATGTAGGCAGAAACAGGTCTTTTCATTTTATGTTCTATTTACTCCTATGACTAGATAGTCTACTATCGTGCGTTCCTTCCTTTATCAACTTTACAAGGAAAATCACAGAAATCCAGAATTTATTTTATGTTTAGCTTTTAAGACAGGCACTACTTATTTCAAAATCAAGTAATGAATGTTCATAACCTGGGATTTTGGGTGCTTTGTCCTGATCTTCTTTGTACAGAAGAGTAGAGGAACTAAGTTTCTGGGCGATGTAAATTTCACCTGCTAGTCTCTCTGTAGATACCTGTAAAATTTCTTTTATGTCATTAGAATTGTTGTCTGGTCTTTGTTTAGTGATACCAGTGTTTTTAGGCTTGTGAGCATGCCTCAAATTTTTTATAAAAAATTCTTGTAATAGGTATGTTTTAAACTTGCTCGCCGACGGAATTTCTGGAATACAAATCATTGCTCTTTTGCACCTACTCCTTGTGTGCAACATGATTGTTAATGTGTTAATGATGATCATCTTGTGTTGCAGAGGTTTCTATCAGGGGCACACTTGCCACCTGAATGCATTAAGTCATACTTACAAATGTCTTGCATTGCTGCGTACAAAGCTACAGGAGGAGGACTGATCCCTTGGGATCCTATGCCAAAAAGGATGATGAATCCACAAGCAAGGTTCTGTAAGGCTGAATCTGCAAAGAAAATGTTGAAGCTGAATCGTCAATGCTTCTGTAATCTAAGTAATGCGGAGCGTCTGAAGTTCTACTTCAGCACAAGGAACAGAAGATGGTAAGTTGGTACCTCAATTAGCCATTCTGTTTAGATTGGATTGCCTTGGAATTCTGATTTCTTTTCAGCTGTGAGTTGGAGATATGGGTGATTGAATATTGTATGTTTACAACCATTGAGTTGACGTGGAAAAGATCTAAAATCACCAGATTTCTTAGGGGTGTTTGCTGAAGAGCTTTTTGGTTCAATCTGACAAATTGCGAATCAGGAGTTTTTGTTTGATATATGCCTAAGAAGGATTAGTGCAGTGGCACTTTTTTTTTGTCAGGGCTATATTGATGGCAAGTCTATTTTCTTTTGTGAGACAGTGTTCCGGCAAGGTATGAGGGAGGGTGATCAGCCTGATGAGGGGAGTGATACAGAAGAAAAATGGTGAAGCAGAGGAAGACGAGTCTGACTTGGAACTTGCTTGAAAATGCTTCGATCTTGCTAGGGCTATTTCGGAAACAGCACTCTGGGAAAGCGATGACATGGTTGAATATTTGGTCAGCTCTAGCAGAAGTTTCCCTGGAAATGAGGTTTTTTCCCTTTCTTTTTTCGTAATACATTCTCTCAAGAGCCTTAAGAAGTTGCTGGTCTAGTTTTTTAATTTTGAAATTAACTATCTGTATCTAGCTTTCATTTAGTTATACTTGTGACATTATTGTCCCTTTTGCAGAGGATATGAGACATCTCTCAGTGATTACCAGAAACACTTTCCATTCTGGAGAGTTTGGTTGACCAGATTAATCGCCATATTGCTAGATTTGTATCGCTTTTGCTTTGTTAAGCTTGAAAAACTTTAGATAACTACAAGTATTTACCCAGACTCGGGACCTGCTTCAACTCTAGATGTTGGATCCTCCTCTTATAATCAGTGCATTGGATGTCTTACATGGCAGTGTAATCAGGTAAATTTCTGTGCTTTACTCTAGGTAGAGAATGATAGCTGTAAAGGAATTCCCCTTTGCCTTCTTTACTTCGGAAAGGCCAGGCGGTGGGAAGATATAGCAACAAATAGGCTTAAAACCTCGATCTTTTACTTTCACAAAACACCCCGCAGAAGGTAGCGCAAAGAGAGCTACTATGCCTTAAGCCCAAAACTTCATCCTCTATCTGATTTACTCATTTGCATGTGGTCACAACTTGAACGTTACGTTTGAAATGATCATTTAGACATCATGTTATGAAACTAGTATTTTATTTGCCTAAGTGCTAGCTTGTATAGTTTTGGAACTATGGCTGGTTGCTGTTTAAAAACTTGAAATTATGTCATAGCTCTTATTTTTTGTAACCTTCACCACCGATATTAGAAATTTTCCGCATCTGCCTTTGCCTAGAGGTCTGGCTTCCAAGGCTGAAGAAGCAATTCATATTGTGAGAAGGCGAATATCTGTATGTAAAATCAAGGATGCAGCGCTTGTACAGATGAATGAAGAGTGTGCAGCGCCTACATCCTCTGTTGCTTTTCCGATACAGGAGATGGAGTGTGAGTCATTCTTCCATTGGGCCTCCCAGTCTGAGAATTCTGGTTTCCGATAAACAAGCAGAGATTGAAACGCTTAGGACTCTTCTCCCATGACTGGAGAAGAAGGCAAGTATCTATTTTAACCTCTCTTCTTTGCCTCTTTTACACTAGTGACAACCGATATTAGAATGCACTCATGCTCACATACACCTTCAAGCACACCATTCTTACCTTTTCTGGTTTGATGTGCTTCGTTGCCTAAATGTGTTCTTTGTCCAGGCTTGAGATCTCCAGGCAGCTGGTGCTCAAATCCAACATTCTATCTTATCTGATATCCCTGGGTTGGCACAGCCAAAGCAAGGTCCAATGAAGTCAGGCCTCTGCTTCTGGAGCAGCAGTTCCTCAGCATTGGTGTTGCTACAAATGGGAGATTTTGATCGCCCACCGGGTTCGTAGTGCTCACACAAATGTAACCACTGAGCTTAACGCATCGGTGTTGTGGGATAAGGGAGTAAAGCGATGTGGTCATGATTCTCGAATGTTGAATCAAGCCCCGTAAAAAGACCAGCCCTCGAAACCCAAACCTGACGCAGGTGATAGCAGTGCTGCTTTGAACATGATCTGTTATTTAACAAATGGTATGAGCTAGCTATTTCTGAGGCATTTAGAATCTGATTGCGCATATGGAATGTTCCTCGCCCCCCCTATGTTGTGTACTTTAATGTTTGTATGAGTTTGAATTAGTGGATAGTATAGTACTTCTTACTTAGACCTCAGGAATTCTTTGATAATTGAGTTTGGCCATGTATCTTTTGAGGATGTCGCTCCCATTGACATTTTGTTGATCCCTTTAGAATGCTGTTTGACAGTAACGGGCCTCTACAAAATGGTTTAGGTTGCTCTGGTGATTTGAGCGATTGACGATGTTTTTGTTATGGGCTGATGCTAAGGTCTGAGAGACCCAACCCAGTCTGAAACCCTGAGATTCCTGTTCTACAATTCTGCATTGCTTTGTCATCTTTTTTTAGCATTTTAGCCTTACAGTCACTGAACACCATCAAAACATCACCATTTTGATGGCATGCCCAAATTTTTGGAAATTAAACCACCAGCAAATGGTTTGTTCTCGCGCTCTTCTCTCAAAATGTCTGTAGCTGCTACTTCCTTGACAAACTACTTTCATACATGTCTTAACAAACGTTTGGGTGATGAAACCAAACAAAAAAAACTTAATTTCAATATATTCCTTTAGAAATTTCGTCGAGGAAGAAAATTTTAGAAAAATAAGTAATTTATAGGGTAGGCACATGTTTGATCTTTTAGACCTGCATCTTGAAATGCATTTTTAAGTTACCACTTCGTAAAACACCTATATACTTTCCTCTTTCATTGATTAGTTATCACTTCTCAATTTTTTTCACTTGCAACATTTTTATTTTATGATTGCGGAGTTCACTATTTTTTTATTTGTCTTTTTTGCCTTTTAATTACTCTGTACTACAAACCCCTATCAATCAACATTTTACTATTCATTACATGTGACTTATTGAATGCTTCACTCAAGGGTTTCATAACATCACTTGATGAGAAAGTGTACATTATAACCAGAGGAAGATACCATGAAGGTTTTATAAAAAAAAAAAAAAAATCCCACATAAAAGTTGTATGAAATAAATTAATAAAGTAYAAATAGAGTAAGTTAGTGTACTACGGAGTATATATTACCAGCTTTAATTTTATTTTGTAAACTGTGAAGTTCCACATTGGTAGTTTAATACGGAGTATTTGTATTGTGTGCTTATAAATGATAGTGATTCTCACGTTTTTTTAGATTAATTTTTCAAACACTTCGTAAGTAGTACACAATAGTACTTTGTTTTCACATTAGTGTCTTAAGTCTCAACATGGAACCTTTTTCAAAATGTTGCCTTAAACATCATCTCTTATAGATCATGATTCATGCTGTCATGCATAAGAAGATTAGGTTAGGTGCTTCATGCATATATATATATAATTATATACGAAGTATATGATTAATTTGGATTGTGTCAAGTTGGAATTTATTAGCACACTAAGGACTCACGAGCCCACAATTGTAGCTACAAAGTCATTAAAATAAACMCACACACAGTAGAAGATGTCATGTCTAATCTTCTCGCAATTTGTTTSAAACAAATGGCTTGGAATTGTCATGATCGATCTTGTATTGTACTCAATTGTCTTATGCAGCTTGTCCAATGATTAGGTAAATCCTCAACATTGAAGTTATCATTTTGTGTGTATTATAATTGGCATTAGTGTATGTACTACAACACTGTCTACACTACTATTCCGTGCAATGTTTTCTAAGGGACACAATAACAATCTGCCTTTTTGGTAGTTTTGTACTGAATGATGAGTGGCAATCAACTGATGCCCGAACTGCGGATAACTCGTCAGGTTTGTGCCGTCAGGGTTCCGTTAGTAATACCGGTAGATACAATCGGTGTATCTTGCAATGTACCGTCAAGTATAAAAAAAAAATTATTTATTCGAGGTTAAAATGACAATTTTTTAACCTTGGTGGTATCTTTTTCCTGTAAGTGTATAAGGTGCCATCGATATAATATGATCGAATCGTGCAATGCAGCAATGATATAGCAAGGAATCGGTGATGCTTGAACACAAAACGACATGGGATAATACGGTAATTATACATTTTCAAAAGACTAAAGGAAATCGAGCATGTATGAAGAAAACATAGGGGGTTAAAGACAGAATTGGATCTAATTTGTAAATGGAAGGAGGGCCATGCAATGCATTTTCAAATTGAAAAATGGAAGAACAAGAAGTAACAATGCGATCATTTAAGAAGAAATAAATGCAGTTGGCTCAAACCGTTGCACTCTACCTAAGTGGTAAGTAGCAATGTCTTATTTAAGACAGGAGGGTTGCATTGCAGCCTTAGCTTGCAGGGGCCAGGGGGTAGATAGATACATGACATATGATATTATGTGTGCTGATTCACCACTTTCATGCTCTAAGTATATAATTCCTAAGCAACAAACAGCTAAGTAAGCAAGCAATTTCTTGTAATTTTGAGGTTGTAGAAGGTAGTGGTCTAGCCTAACTGCCTAAGTCATTGTGTAGAGATCCACCGTGACTTTTTAAGGGTCACCTTGAAAAGGCACGATTGGGTGAAGCTGAATTATGTACATAAGAGACTTAAAACCGTTTGTTATTACAATATTGTACCCTCCCAACAAGCTTCAATTTGTATCTCTTTTATGTATATGGCTATATCCTTATTAAGTCACCATGGCTAGCTTAGGTTAAAGAGGCCCATACAATCCTTCAGTGAATATGTGACATAGTTTTAACTTTTAGTGTAGTTATTTCATTTAATTTCTACTCTATACATTATCTTGATTACACTGGTCTTTGAAAATAATCATCCAAGTATATAGTCCATTATTGAAACTAAGGAAATATTCTTCGTACAAGCTAAGTATAACATTATGGATTTATCATTGCCAACTCGTTGGTTGCTTGAACTTTGTTCTTTAAGTTCATGACAATAATAATGCATGGAAAAAGATGTATTTATGAATAGTCGATCACGATGTGTTTAACAGTCTTATATAAGTTGTCCATTAATAGTTATATACACAATCACTCACACTACAATTTAGTTGGTGTCATTAGTGTGTGTTTTAATTAAATATCACTTTTAAAAGAACGCCTATTTGGCAATCCTTTTCCTCTCTTCACATCTACACTATACTTCTTTAATGCACTACCCATTGCGCTCTCTAACATTCACTTTCATTTATATTAAGATAAACAAGTTCAACAAAAAGAGGCCTCATGCTTTCCTCGGTAACGAATATTTACAACAAGAAATATTATCCGTGAATTTTAAAATGTTCGTTGGCAAACAGTTGTTTAACGGAGAAACTATGATGAGTGGCATAAAATGATCATTGCCTCCATTTTCCTCGTTGAAAAAGGTTGGACACATCGAAAATCAAATGCCAACAAACCTAGCACACACATTCAAGGATGAAGTAAAATCACAGTGTGAACGATTAATTGTTTAATTTTGTGGGGTTACATGTTTAATTAACACAGTTGAATGTTGTTATATTATTGAATGCCTTATATGTACAGTAACTTGAAAACTTGATCATTTTTCATGGATCATTAGATTTGATTTACAGAACTTGCATTGTGTTTGTTTTTCTTAATTCAATGAAAAAGCTGTAATCATACACTTAGATAATAAGTGGGTCCAAATAGAAATTGTGAGCAATTCAATTACATACGCAAAGACAAACATCAATCATTAGACTTGATCTTTAATCCATTGCATAAAATTTTATCCCATGCTTCCACCGCAGCCCAAATATAATAATGTGAGCAGGACGAGCCAATTAATTATTCCAATTTTTATGGTTCATTAATCAACTAATTCTATCAAGCACTTATGAATTATTATTATTTATTATTATTATTTTTTTTTTTATTCTTATCATTTCATTCATGCATTTCAATAATTTTTCTTCTTGGGAGAATTGATAATATGAGATCGACCAAGCATTTCTGTCACACCTTCTTAAGGTCATAGAGAAATTATATTCAAACAATTTTCGGACCCACAATATAAGCGTGCTAGCCTCCTATGAGGTCTATGATGTTCGAATCTTCTCGTTTTTTCCTTTGACAGACTCAAAAGTGCACACCGTATGGATCATTTGGGTTTTCAAATCAATCCTTGGAGCCATCATTTTCAAGGAACCCATTGTAAAAAATTTCGGCAAATTTTTCGAAATTTTATCCGGAGATCTTCATTTCGGTGCATCTGTAATCCATGGTTTTCGTCAAAAACCATGTTCGGTGACGCAGGCTCGGATTTTGTTATGAATTTCTCGTCACACCTTTACTTGTAAGTTATGAGAATTACTATCTAACAGTTTTCGGACCGAAATTTAAGCGTGCTACCTTCTAGGACCTGTTTCGAACATTTTTCGTTTTTTTCCTTTACGGACATAAGTGCCTGTATGGAATCATTTAAGTCTTTCAATCTCCTCGACCATTATATTAATCATATAAACCCATGGTATAATATTTCAGCAATGTTTCGGAAAATTGTAAGGAGACCTCATTTCGGTGATGTATAATCCATGGTTTTCGGCCAAAAAACCATGTCTCAGTGACCCGGCTCGATTTTGTACAAAATTTCTATAACACCTTCTAGTTCATGAGAAATTACTATTCCAACAATTTCAGACCCAAATACTAAGCGTGCTACCTCCTACGACTGTTTCGACTTTTTCTCCTTTTTCCTTTGACGGACTCAAAAGTGCCTCGTATGGAGTCAAATGGAGCCTCAAATTTTTCTTGGACCCATCATATTATCATATGAACCCATGGTAAAAATTTCGGCAATTTTTCCGAAAATTATCCAGAGACCTCATTTCCGAAAATTATCCATGGTTTTCGGCAAAAAAAACATGTCTCGGTGACCTAGCTCGATTTTGTCCAGAAATTCTGTCACACCTTCTAGGTCATGAGAAATTACTATTCCAACAGTTTCGGACCTAAATACTAAGCGTGCTACCTCCTTCAACTGTTTCGACGTTTTCTAGTTTTTTCCTTTGACGGACGCAAAAGTGCCCCGTAAAGACTCATTTCGGCATCAAATCTTCCTTGGACCCATAATATTATCATATGAACTGGTGGTAAAAATTTCGGCAATTTTTCCGAAAATTTTCCAAAGACCTCATTTCGGTGATGTATAATCCATACTTTTCGGCCAAAAAACTGTGTCTCGGTGACCTCGCTCAATTTTTTCCAGAATTTCTGTAACACCTACGTCATGAGAAATTACTATTTCAAACCCAAATACTAAGCGTACTACCTCCTACGACTGTTTTTGGTTTTTCCTTTGATCAAAAGTGCCTCGTATGGAGTTAAACGGCGCCTCAAATTTTCCTTGGACCGATCATATTATCATATGAACCCATGGTAAAAATTTCGGTAATTTTTCCGAAAATTGTCCGAAAACCTCATTTCAGTGATGTAATCCATGGTTTTCGGCTAAAAAATCATGTCTCGGTGACCTAGCTCGATTTTTTCCAGAATTTATTTCTCACTTTCTAAGTCATGAAAAATTACTATTTCAACAGTTTCGGACCCAAATACTAAGCGTGCAAACTGTTTTGACATTTTCTCGTTTCTCCTTTGACGGACGCAAAAGTGCCCCGTATTGACTTATTTGGGCCTCTAATCTTCCATGGATGCATACTATTATCATATGAAATTATGGTAAAAATTTCGGCAATTTTTTGGAAAATTGTCCAGAAACCTCATTTCGGTGATGTACATCACTGAAATGAGGTCCCCTGACAATTCTCGGAAATTTTTTCGAAATGTTAATCATGGGTTCATATGATAATATAATGCGTCCAAAGAAGATTTGGGGGACAAATGAGTCCATAAGGGGGGATTTTGAGTCCGTTAAAGAAAAAAGGAGAAAACGTCGAAAACCTCGTAGGAGGCACTATGCTTAGTATTTCGGCACAAAACTGTTGGAATAGTCGTTTCTCATGACCGTGTAAGCGTGACAGAAATTCCGAAACTATTCGAGCCGGATCGTCAAGATGTCGTTTCTTGGTCGAAAAACGTGGATTATACATCACTGAAATGAGGTCCCCGGAAAAATTCTCAGAAAAATTTCCGAAATGTATACCATGGGTTCATATGATAATATAATGGGTCCAAGAAAGATTTCGGAGCAAAATGAGTCCATACAGGGGACTTTTGAGTCCGTTAAAGAAAAAAAATGAAAACGTCGAAAAGCTCGTAGGAGCAGTATGCTTAGTATTTGGATACAAAACTGTTAGAGTAGTCGTTTCTCATGACCGTGAAGGCGTGATAGAAATTCCGGACAAATTCGAGCCTGGACGCCTAGATATCGTTTCTTGGCCAAAAACGTGGATTATACATCACTGAAATGAGGTCCCCGGACAATTCTCGGAAAAATTGCCGAAATATTTACCATGGGTTCATATGATAATAGAATGGGTCCAAGGAAGATTTCGGGGTTAAATGAGTCCATACGGGAGACTTTTGAGTCCGTTAAAGAAAAAACGAGAAAACGTCGAAACGCTCGTAGGAGGTAGTATGCTTAGTATTTGGGTACAAAACGGGTTGAATAGTAGTTTCCCATGACCGTGAAGGCATGACAGAATTTTCAGCCAAATTCGAGCCGGATCGCCGAGATGTCGTTTCTTGGCCGAAAAAAGTGGATTATACATCACTGAAATGAGGTTCCCGGACAATTCTCGGAAATATTGCCGAAATGTTTACCATGGGTTCATATGATAATAAGATGGGTCCAAGGAAGATTGGTGGGCTAAATGAGTCAATACGGAGGAATTTTGAGTCCGTTAAAGAAAAAACGAGAAAACGTCGAAACGCCTGTAGGAGGTATTATGCTTAGTATTTGGGTACAAAACGGTTGGAATAGTCATTTCTCATAATCGTGAAGGCGTGAAATAAATTCCAAACAAATTCGAGACGGTTCGCCAAGATGTCGTTTTTTGGCCGAAAAACGTGGATTATACATCACTGAAATTAGGTCCGCGGACAATTCTCGGAAAAATTGCCGAAATGTTTACCATGGTTTCAAATGATAATATGATGGGTCCAAGGAAGATTTGGTGGCCAAATGATTCCATACGGGGGAATTTTGAGTTCGTGAAAGAAAAAACGAGAAAATGTTGATATGCCCGTGGGAGGCAGTATGCTTAATATTTGGGTACAAAACTGTTGAAATAGTCATTTTCCATGACCGTGAAAGCGTGAAAAAACTTCCAGACAAATTCGAGTCGGGTCGCCGAGATGTCGTTTCTTGGCCGAAAAACGTGGATTATACATCACTGAAATGAGGTCCTCGGACAATTCTCGAAAAAATTGCCGATATGTTTACCATGGGTTCATATGATAATATGATGGGTCCCAAGAAGATTGGTGGGCCAAATGAGTCCATCCGGGGGACTTTTTAGTCCGTTATAGAAAAAACGAAAAAACGTCGAAACGCCCGTAGGAGGCAGTATGCTTAGTATTTGGGTATAAAACTGTTGGAATAGTCGTTTCTCATGACCGGGAAGGCGTGACATAAATTCCGAATAAATTCAAGACGGGTCGCCGAGTTGTCGTTTCTTGGTCGAAAAACGTGGATTATACTTCACTGAAATGAGGTCCCCGGAAAAATTCTCAGAAAAATTTCCGAAATGTATACCATGGGTTCATATGATAATATAATGCGTCAAAGGAAGATTTCGGAGCAAAATGAGTCCATACGGGGGACTTTTGAGTCCGTTAAAGAAAAAACGAGAAAACGTCGAAACGTTCGTAGGAGGCAGTATGCTTAGTATTTGGGTACAAAACGGTTGGAATAGTCGTTTCTCATGACCGTGAAGGCGTGACTAAATTTCCGGACATATTCAAGCCGGGTCGCCGAGAAGTCGTTTCTTGGCCGAAAAACGTGGATTATACATCACTGAAATTAGGTTCCCGGACAATTCTCGGAAAAATACTCAAAATGTTTACTTTGCGTTCATATGATAATATGATGGGTCCAAGGAACATTTGGGTGCCAAATGAGTCCATACAGGGGACTTTTGAGTCCGTTAAAGAAAAAAACCAAAAAAAATCGAAACGCTCGTAGGAGGCAGTATGTTTAGTATTTGGGTACAAAATTGCTGGAATATCCGTTTCTCATGACCGTGAAGGCGTGACAGAAATTCCTAACAAATTCGAGCCGGGTCGCCGAGACTTCGTTTCTTGACGGAAAAACGTGGATTATACATCCCTGAAATGAG
>SNQN01006554.1:0-37938 GCA_008642245.1 Bassia scoparia | reverse complement strand
GAATGGCGCATACTTGGAAGCAGAATTAACGTCGCTTTCACCCATTGCAAGAGACAAAGCAACGAGCACACAGCAGCAAAGGACAGAGAACACGCACGGCAACAGCAACGGGGACGACGAAGCACATCAGCAACGTGCACAGAACACGCATGCACTGCCCAGCACCACGCAAAGCAACGAAGCACAGAACACTCCACAAATGTGAACGAAGAACAGAACACTCGTCGAAATCTGGAAAACGAGTGGTGCACCGGGTAGAGGGCAGCAACGAACTAAAGAACACACACGCACTGCCAGCACCACGCAACAGCGCACCTAGCAGCACCGAACCGCTCCACCGATCACCCAGCACCACCGCAAGAAAAACCATGACCACCGTCCGATACGACGAGAAACAAACCACAATCCGCAAACAGAGGATGATGATGATGATTAATGAAAAACAAACAGAGGACGATGAGGACGGTGAATTAATCAAGAGAATGATGACTTTGCGTGATTAATAATGCAGCACCATGAACAATTAAAAATAAATAAAAGAATCAATCACGACTAAAGATCGTGAACAATTAAAAAAAATAAAAGAAAAATAATAAAAAAAAACGTGAAGCCTGAAGAACAAGAACAGGATCGGGAAAAAAATAATCTCTAATTTAGAGAGGCTCCGATACCATGTTAAACTCAAAGAAATTGAGGAGAAAACCGCTTACCCTTCGTATTGATCAAACAAGCATATATATAGTACAATACAAGGAAATCTAAAACTCCTAAAAATATATCATGCCATAAATACAATATCTATATCTATATCTATCATATGAACAAACCAACATCTATCTATTATGCACAAACCACAAAGACGTCCAATTCACACCATCAACAAACCCTATTAAAACCCCAAAAGAACCCCAATCAAATCCCAATCAACAACCCCAACTTTTTTTTGTAGAAAACTCAAAATAGACCCACGATTTGATAGGCGAGTTGTTTACGAATTAAATTTACGATTTGGACTCACGAATTGGATGATGTTCGAAGGTGGTCGTGATTTCGACGTCCAATTGGATGGTGGCAAGTTGTTTGTGAAGGTTGTCGAAGGTGGTCGTGATTTCGACGTCCAATTGGATGGTGGCAAGTTGTTTGTGAAGGTTGTCGAAGGTGGCGAGTGGTGTTCGAAGGATGATGATGATGTTCGAAGGTGGCGAATGGTGAGGGGCGATTCTGCTGGGTAGTGGTGGCTTCGATTGGGTGGCGGGAATGATGGTAGATGGTGGTGGTGGTGGTGGTACGGTTATGGGAGGAGTGGGGATAAGTGGTTTTGTTTTTTTTAATTTTAAATGTTGAATGAATAATGATGATTGAGGGGGTATGTTGAATGAATGATGGTGAAGGATTTTTTAATGCTATGAATGATGATGAATGATTTTTTAATGCTATGAATGATTTTTTGATGATGGTGAATGATGAAAGAATGTGAATTAATGAGGGTGAGAGGGTGTACGTGGAGTAAGGTAGTGGGGTAGGGGAGTTGAGTTAATTTTCTAACCAAGGTTGTAAAAGTAACCCATATTTAATGGAAAAGCCATATGATTTAATGGAAACAATATCAATAAAGTCACATTTGGTTACACAATAAAAGTAGGAAGTCATTTATGGTATTAAAAAAATGATGGAAGATCGTAAAACAAATGATGATCATCAAATTTATACCTATGAGAAACTTGAGATTACAATTGTTAATAAAATTAGATATTTAGTTAGAAGTAAAAACTTTATAAAGTTTTTTCTTTATCTTGTTTGAAAATCGATTTGATTATGTCAATATATTTGAGTAATTTGACAAACATACATTTCTTTTTTTTAAATGCATTTATTTATGTTAGTTAGCTTTGAAAATGTTAAAATTTCCTTATTATATAAACTTGTAAATTAGGAAGGGACTGAAATAATAATGTTAAATAACTATTTATTTACTTTAGTTTATGGTAAAGAAGTATTTTCATTGTGGGGCCCTTGGCTTATATATATACACTAGTTTTTATGTGCACGCGATGCGTGCTTAGGCTTATGAAAATTGTATTTCATCATTAAAAATAATTATAAAGTATGTACTCCGTATCAGAATAAAATGTTTATAGCTAATTAGGAATACAATTTTATTGAATTGCAACTTTTTTTTATAAAAAATATGACTTGAAATTCAAAATAAAACGATTAATGCTTCAATTTGTTGTCTAAAGCTTTTCAGTAATTAAGTTACATAATAAATGCAATTTTCATTTTTAATCACATACTCCCTCCGCTTCTTTTATTTGCACCATTTCATTTTGCACAGTCTTCAAGACATAACTTTGACTACTAATAACTTAAATTGTATTATTTAAAAAATTTTAAAAAATTTATATTAATAAACTATACATTTAGTTGAATATAACAACATCTCATTTGAGTATATTATACATTATAAATTTGCCAAAAAAAATTGGTCAAAGTTTACTAACTTTGACTCCCAAAAAGGAAATGATGCAAGTAAAAAAAAGCGGAGGGAGTAATAAGCAAAAGGGTAATTTAGATACATTAATTCATACTAGTTTTTTGTGCACGCGATGCGTGCCTAGCTAAAAGTTGAACAAAAAAATATTGCTATGTATTAAAATTGTTTACTCAGCTCTTTGATTTCACTATAATTGATTTGAAAATTGTGTTAGTTTTTAATTATACGTTTCTCTTTTTAGTTTCTACCATGGATGTTTTATGTAATTTTTTTTGGTAATTAATTTTGTACTTATTTGGTAATTTAAACTTTCCTTAAATACAAATTTTAAAATTGGAAGGTATGTAATTAATTGAGAAAGATTGAATGTGTTATTTTATTTTTATCAAAGGGTAATTAAGTCATTTTATAGGGGGGACACCATTGCTCCCCCCTTGGCTTATATAATAGAGATTTTTTAAAAAATTCATTAAGGGTATAAAYCACTTTTAAGAGTGGGACACCATCTTCCTCCCTCTTTCCCTTATATAATAGAGATTATCACCCTTGTTTTATTTTATGGCAATTAAATCTTCTGAATTTGACATTCTAATATTTATATACTTTCGTTACATTCGATTATTTTGTTTCCATGATTAACTACAAGCTAGCAAATGATTACCAGATACATTAGCATATAGATTCTATTTTATTATCACCCTTGTTTTTTGGCAATACATAAAATCTTCTGAATTTGACATTCTAATATTTATATATACTCCCGTTACATTCGTTTATTTTGTTTCCATAATTAACTCCTCTATGCAAGAAGCAAAATAGCAAATGACCAAATACATTAGCCTAGGCATCAAAATACATTATACTCTACTAGTTCTTATGTGCACGCGATGGGTGCGGAAATTTCGTATTTGATAATAAATTTATTTAAAAGTAAAACATGTTCATGTCTTCGAAATGGTAATGCCTCAAATTTCAAGATCAACATCATTCAGTTGTGATTGATTTTTGTTTTATTTTAAAATTGTGTAATTAATTTTATTTAATAATGTGTCAATTATATTTTAGTTTTTAATAAAAATTTTGAATTATAATTGCTTATTCTAAATTTTCATCTTGTAAAATTATTTGACTTATTGTGATTGATTATTATTTTCATTGAATGCAGTAATTTTTTGGTCAGATACATAAACATTCAATTATAATAAGGTATAATAGTGGACTTAATTGTTGATTTAGTTGAAAATTGACTTAATTGTTGTGCATTGATTAGGGTTAATTGGATTATTTATAGAAATGTTTTCATGTTGCTTTGTTATTTTCTTATTGTGTGAGGGTAGTAAAGTAAATTTACAAGGGGACACCATTGCTCCCCCCTTCACTTATATATATACTAGTTTTTTTAGCACGCGATGCGTGCTATAGCGTTTTAAAATTTATTTTAATAGTGAACAATAATATGAAAAATATTTCAATTGGCCACTGAATGGTTGACTATAATTTTTTTACTACGTAGTACTTCGATAAATTAATAAATTAATCATCATGTTTATTTATTTATAGCTTTTTGCACGCTATGCGTGCGGGCAAAATTTAAATTTGATAGTTTAATGCAGTAGTATAATGCATTCCAATTGATATTCCAAATAGCGTGCAGGCAAAATTTAGATTTGATAGTTAATACAGCAGTAGTATAATGTATTTATTTGCAATTGATAATCCAAATTTCATTTTTTTAAAGTGTGCAATTGAAAATAAATTTTCTAAATAATTTAATTTCATGATTAATTGTATTGATTGCTTGAATATTTGATTAGTAATTGTTAATTATTTTTCAATTTATGATTAAATGATTTATAGTTGTTGATTGACATAATTAATTGCCTCATTAACTTATTTGTTGTGCATTGATTAGAATAAATTGGATTATTTTAGGAATGTTTTTGGTTATTTTTTGTATGTAAGAGGGTAATATAGTAATTTAAGAGGGGGACACCATTGTTCCCCTTGGCACGCGATGGGTATTTTAGGCAGGTACTAGTTTTTTTAGCACGCGATACGTGCTTGTCGTTTTTGAAATTTATCTTATTAGTGAATAATAATATAAAAAATATTTGGCTATTGAGTGGTTGACCATAAATTTTGTTAGTACTTAAAGAATATACTAATAGATAAATTAGTAAGTTAATCACCATGTTTATTTATTTATTTGTTATTTATACCACAATTCCAAAATTCTTATTTTGTTATCAATTTTTAATGTCAATTTTAATTTCAAAATATAGAAGTAGTTCCATTAATAACTTGCTTAATATTATACTTGGTAAGTTACTTTTAATTGATATTGTGGTTGTTGATTTTTTAGGCGGCAGTTATTATGAAATTTCGTGAAATATTGTTGTATTGATTGATAGTTGTTTTTTAGGCAATTATTTAATTAGCCTAATGACATGCAATTGTAATTTTCCAAAGGGAGAAGGGTAGGGTGGTAATTAATGTATATATATATATTTATACATTAATTTATTGAGCACCAAATATATAGTGATTCTTTTTTTTTCTATATAGTAATCCATTATAATTATCGTCACTATATTGATTATAAGGTTACTTTATCAACAAAAGAGGTTCTTTAATCCGGTGCACAATAAATTTATTGTACATCTGATTATATATATATATATATACTAGTATTTTTTGCACGCGATGCGTGCGTGGGTATGTGTCAAAGAAAGAAATGTTTATAATTATTTTTATATCAATATTTCTTTGGTTTTTAGTTGTTCATTCATCGTTATTCATATATGACGTATGTCAAAAGAAAGAAATATAATGTTGAAAAAAACTTGTGCTTAAATAATAAAAATTAGCAAATAATAATGTTAGAAATATACTTAGTAGACAAATTTTATACGGAGTAGTAGATGACGGTTGTATGATACAACTACACTAAACTTTCCAAGTAGGTCCACTAAGTATGGTATCATGATTCATGATTATAATCTTATTAGTGTAACCCAACTTTTAATATAAAATTCTTAATTTTACATTTTTTTTCTTATTGTGTCAATCCTATCAAATTATTTTGTCAATTGAATTCTTTTTATTAGTGTAACTTAACTTATACAATGTTTCATTGTTACATGCTTATTATGATAAGAAAAGAAAATCGCTCTAAATAATGTTTAATTACGGAGTAGTATAGTTGACATTTCAAATGTAATACCATATTAAACTTGCTCAACATTTATGGCAAATTAACAATTGAAGAGTAAAAAGAGATTATTAATATTTTTTTAAAACAATGTAATTTAATTCATTAAGAGTATAAGGGACATTTCATAGGGGACACCATTGCTCCCCCTTGGCTTATATAATAGAGATATGTATATGTTGATCGAATTAATAAATATAGATCAGACTAGCAATGGGTGCGTTCTCTTCACTTGTAATCCGGTTAAGAAAAAATACTGCGCATTACCTAACCATTTTTACAAATAGATAGTTTATCAATCGAGCATCTCATTCTCATAATATACAATCCAACTCAAAAATACTACTCCGTACATTACTACGTTATCTATACTGATAAGTATGTATATTCATTTCAGCTACAAACTACTTGTGGGAACAGAAGAGGGAAGATCAAGCTAAACTCAAATTGGTGGAGCGACTTTGGAAAATAGTAACAAAACAACCTGCTGAGTCGATTTCGAAGATACTTTCTCATCCTCAGCCCGGACTATTGTTTGTGGCCATAGAGTTGGGAAACTATGAGTTTTTTTCGATACTGATTCGCCATTATCCTGACCTGATATGGGAAACTGACGGTGAATGTCGGACCATATTTCATGCTGCTGTTCAGCATCGTCAGGAGAAGATCTTCAGTCACATATATGAGATGAAGGGTATCAACCATTTGCTAGCTGCTTATCTCACTCATACTAATAAAAACAGTATTCTTCATCTAGCGGCTCTTCTGCCTAGTTCTGACAGACTCAACGTCGTTTCTGGGCCAGCTCTGCAAATGCAGCTGGAACTCTTATGGTTTCAGGTGATGTATTAAGATTGAGTCCAATCCAAAATTCGAATAGACACCCTTATTCATAATTATTGGTGATCTTATGACAGGAGGTAGAAGGTTTCATCAAACGCGAATTTGCTGACCTGAAAAACCAACCAAGGGGATCGAAGAAGCACAAGGAAACACCCCGTGCATTATTCACCAAACAACACAGATCTCTTAGAAAAGAAGGGGAAAAATGGATGCGAGACACATCSACATCGTGTATGGTTGTTGCAACTCTAGTAGCAGCAGTGGTTTTCCAAGCAATATTCCAACCTCCAAAACAAGATCACAAGACAATGTATTGGATGTTTGTGATATCTGATGCAATTTCACTTGTCACTTCAACTGCTTCGATTCTGACATTCCTCGCGATCCTAACATCAAGGTATGCCGAGGAGGATTTCCTGGTGTCGTTGCCACTGAAATTGATAATTGGACTCACGTTACTATTCGTGTCCATCATGACAATGTTGTTAGCCTTCACCGTGACCATTGCCATCATTTTTCCGTCACAAGCAATAACAATTACCATTGCTTTTCTAGCTGGGATTACTGCTAGCTTTTACGTATTGCAACACCTTCCACTCTTGGTCGATGCATATCGTTCCACTTTTCGATCTAACTACCTTTTTCGGCTTGGACAAGAGCTATTTCGAGATTAATGTATGTAATAGAGTAATATGCCTAAGGGCACTCTTGTAATTATACAAGAGTAGGTTGTAATATGTTTCTATATATGTATATATAGATTTAGGTTCATATGAGAACTACTCTTATAGTGAGAATTCTGAGAACTTTAATCTCAACCATTCAAAATCAATTCAAAACCATCACAACCATTCATCTATTTTAATTATTTTGAAACAAAATCTGATTTTCTAATACTTCTTTAATTTCTCTCTCCTCCTTCACCCTTTTCTCTCTCCACCGCCGCCACACCCTCCCACCTAACCGATGTCAACTCACCGAAGCACCACGCCAACCAACCCCCACAACCACCCAATGCACCACCCCCTCCGCCGCAGGGTTAACCTTTATCTCTCATCCTCACTTTTGAACTCCAACACAAACAACATCAACGACTTCGCTAACTTCCACTGCTACACCCCTCCGTCGCACCAGAACACCGCGCCACCACCTGACCACCGATTCTCATCTCCTCATTGTACCAGATTTTTAAAACCTTACTTTTGATAGTCTGAAACCTTAATTTTGGGCTTTTTTTAGATGAGGTGATGGTTCGAGGGCTATGTTTGGGTGGGCGATGGTTTTGTGGGGGTGCGGGTATGGCTTTGGAGGTGGCTACGCAAGGGTTGAGGGTGCGGTGCCCCTGGGTGAGGGTGTAGGTCCGTGTGGATCAATGGTGGTTCATATGGGGCTTGGGCTGGTTGCGATTGAGGGTGGTTGTGGTCGTGAGGCCTAGTGCGTGAGTTGTGGTGGTAGGTTGGGCTGGTGTGCGAACGGTGGTAYTGGCCTGGTGTAGCAGCGGGGCTTAGTGGTGAGGGTTGTTGAAATTTTAAAAGGTTGTAATGACATTTTAAGGTTTGTGCATATGTATTTCTAGTAGTAGGTCAGATTACTCCGCAAGGTGGTTGCGGCGTGATGTTAGAGACCGTAAGGTGGTTGTGGCCTAGGATGACCAAGTGATACTACTAGAAGATTATGCAAATTGCTTAATGTCATTTGATGACTAATTAATTCCTTTGAACCTTTGGTCTTTCCATTTATGTTGGGGGTTACATTTGTTTAATCTCCTTAAGTTATTTCATAACTTATTCAGTGGAAGCCAATGATTTCTTGTCCTCTTCATCTTCTTCCTCCCTCGCTTCTATATATACTTCTTCATATGATTCCGATCCTCATATACACAAACATGAAAATCCTAATCACTTCTCTTTCTTGTTTTTGGGCATAAGTTTATGTGGCTCAAAACATTCACCCAAGAGTGCCCTTGTGTGAAGGTGGTGTGTAAACCTTTGTTAACGAATCGACGATTACAATTTGCACCTCGATTGCGCTGAGATATCGTTTTCAAGTCGGTGGTATTGGTTGCCACGACACACCATTTCATCCTCTATCGATTTCTAGTCTAGATGTAGCCTTGAAAGCCCTCGTATTTCTAATAAGGGTGTGGATGCGTTCTATAGGGCTTGGTGGAAGGGGTGTGTGGGTGTTGGGCTTAGTGAGGGGGAGTGGGTTTGGTCTGGGCTTAGTGAGGGGAGTGTGTTTGGGCTGGGCTTAAGGATAGAGAAAGTTGTAAAAGTGTAGGACGAACATGAAGCACAAATTTGTAGAACATGAAGATTAAATTTGTATAATATAACGACTAAAGTTGTAGAACATGAAAGCTTTAAGCGTCGTACATGAATTAAATATGTAGAACATAAAGTCTAAATTAAAATTGTAGAACGTAAAGACTAAAATTGTAGAACATAAAGTGTGAAATAGTAGAACATGAAAACTATAGGTGTAGAACATGAAGAGTAAAAATGTATGTAGAACATGAGAGTTTTCTATAATTCTCACCTTAAGAAAGTTCTCCTCATGGGACCTACACACACACACACAACAATACACATTACACACCACACGCACACTGCACACGGCGCGCAGCGCGCACACACACACCACACGCACACACGCAACACACCACCACACGCACGCACATCACGCACGCGCAATCACACACACACACACACACACACCACAGCACGCGCGCACACACAACGCGCGCGTGCGCGCCACACACACACATAGTCCGCACCGCAGCACACACACACACACACTCACACAACACACACACACACACACACACAACACACACACACACACACACGCACACACACACACTCTTGAAATGAGACGTGTGAGAAGTACTTTGGTTGTTGATTTTGATATCAACGATCAAGAATTTGCATAAGTTTTTTAATAGTAAAATGTACAAATTTAGTTGTACTGTATAACTACGATATTAATGTGAACATATATGAAACGAAGTGTGTTACTTGTGAAAATTTTAATATGGTCCATTGATAATGGATTAACAACAAAAATAATAAGGACCAATAGCATAGTAACAAGTGTGTAGCAAAGTCAATAGTTAACTTAAGTATTTTGGCAGGAGTATCTCTTAATTAAAAAAAATACTTTATTTTCTTTTTTTCTAATATTTTGAATAAATCAATTATCTAATTTCCTTTATATTTTCAAAAGTAGGAAATTAAATTAAGTTATTTTGCTTATTTTCGATAATATAATTTGAAAATCATAAATTTTTCTAAAGTTCTGTAATTCTAATTTTCGAGTTCTTGGAAATTATTTTTCCAAAAAATTAAACTAGAAAATTATGTAATTCAAAATTTCAGAATCTAGAATATCATACTTCAGGGCGGGGGGGGGGGGGGGAGTGGGGGCCACGACCTCCATCATGATTCTTAAAAAAAAATAGATGACTCGGCCCATTTAGATTTTAAAAAAAAATTGAAAAAGTCGGGTAAATTTAAATGTCACACTCAACTATGTGACAGAATTACCTATTGATAATTGAGGTTTGATAGGCCTCTCACTAGCTTTGGGATAACATGCCCACTCGCCTGGGCATTTTTGTAATTTCCTAGGACGTGTGAGGGCATTTTGCCATGTTAGATTTACTGCTTGAGTCCGACTATTTAGATAACTGTTAGTTATCTAAGCAAGTTAAAATGTCACTTTTACCCTTCTTTAATTTGTTCTTACTTGTTAAATCATCTACTCAATCACTTCCGTCTTCATAACAATCGTATGTTTCTCCAAGAACTTCATACTTTCATGTCAAAAAAATTCTTCCATTAAAATCATTTTTATTTGCTTAAAATTTTAATTAAAACGTAACAATGTTTCCTTTCTTTCCCAAAAACACCATCAAGCTACCACCATCACAATACTACCATTATCATTCCTGAGCCGCCTTCAACACCGCCGTCACCATACTCTGCTATCACCGTGACACTGTCGTCATCATTTCAAGGTTCCCATGGCCAATCCGCCTTGAGGCACAACAAATTTCGGGTAAAATAGATCATATGATAATGAACCTCAGATTTTTATTTTTCTTTCACCAAGAAAAGTAGAGGCCATGAATTGAACAACAATTTGAACTTTACTATTTTGATGTAAATAAAATAAGGTGTTTATAAATTTAAATTATCTTGAAATGTCAACAATTGTGTGTTGAATTTGTTGATGCTTTCACGCTTCTATGGGTGAAACACCTAAATTATGAATGTACAATTATATATTTCAAGATGTGTAATTGTATAATTTAGATGTACAACAATATTATTTGATATGTGTAATTGCATAAAGTAGATGTACAAATATTATTTATGATGTATAATTGCATAATTTGCATGTACAAGAATATTACTTAAGATGGACATGTTATACAATTATTTGAATAAATACAAAAAGACTAAATAGTAAATTAAGATGCAAACCAATAATGCTTTAAAAAATGACGTCTATACTTTAAAGAAATAAGTCTTTGATTCCAGGTGATGCTTCTGATGTTCTTTAGAAAAATGAATGTCCTCCAGTGCCAATGTGCGTAGCTCTTCCGATCCGCCATTTTTCCCGATTGCTTCCATCCTTTTCTTTCTTGTTCCACCTTTTTCTATTTTTGTTTCTTCTCTTTCTTCTTTTAACATTGGGCCCACATTTTCTATTTTTTGGTTCACTTCTTTTTATTTTATATTTAAATAAATTTGAACAAAAAATTACTACAAGAGGTGAGTGACCTTTGTTATTCCCTAACTAGTGGGAGGGTGTTACTTCCTCATTGATAACTAGGCGCAATAAAAATTTAAAAATAACATTACTTTATCAATTAGATAGGGAGCATTATTCTCACCATCTGACGCCTACAAGGCTACAACCCTACAACAATACCAATTCAATGGGTTGGGATCCTCTAYAGTTATAAATTGGCGGAGCTTGTGGATTTCAACAAATCTAGACCTCACAATTGCAATTCAATGGCTAAAATAATTTTACTTGCAAAAATAAAATAAAATATATTATAATATAAAACTCTTCCCCTCACAACTCTACCAACTCTATAATTTACAACTTTAGAAGATCCCAACACCAATTCAATTGTTCAAAATCACGCAAAATCAAAAAGTAAGTCAACAATTCCCTTCTTTCCTTATCACCTATCACGGAAAATTCTTAGTGAATCCATTAGATAGACAAAAATTGGAAATCCAATGCCATTTATTTACCAAAATGCCATTGGATTGACAATTATGGATTGATTAGGCATCACAATAAGATACACAATGAGGAATGGGTTTGGAGCAGTGGCTTCAATTTCACCTTTGATCCTTGAGGTCAGAGGTTCAAATTCTCATACCCGTCTCCCCCTTGTAAATGTAACCCGCCCTTGTGGCTCATTCGTAAAAAAAAAAAACAATCAAAAACACAATTAACAAAACCATAGGAGAGATGATAAAGTCAGCGCATCTATGAGTATAGCGCATGGTATTAATGGAATGTCGAGTGTTAATATGCCGTTCAAAGTCACGTGTTGCAACTAACCCCGTTTTTCGTAATTTCTTGAAAGTTTTCTCCAAATCTTGAAATCTCCGCCAAGTGTTTCTTACTTTCTTTCCCACAACCCCTCATTATCTCTCTATACAGAAGAGGCGAAACCCCAAATCATTGTCTCTCAAAATTAAGCTTCGATTTGTTATTAGTCACAAGAGATGAAGGAGAACTCGAAGCATGTTGAGGTTTTTTTCCCTTTAATTTGATGCTTGTTTTTATCTAATTTCTGTTTTAAGTTTGTTGTTTTGTTGATTGCGGTTGCTCATTCAATTGGAAGGGATGTATGGTTTTTTTTATGTATTTTGAATACATTCTTGTTTAATTTCTTGTTCAATTTGGGATTACTCATGCCTGGAACTATTCTTGAGATACTTAAGATAAACATGATGGAGAAAATTAATAAATCTTAATGTACCAATTGATGCTTGAATGTTAATCATGTCTGATAATTACACAATGGTCTAAATTAAAGTTTCTTACCAGATCTATCTGACTATGGACTAGTGTGAGTTTGCTTTTGCATACCATTATTCAATACTACTGTTTTGCTCCTTGGTCTTAATTTGGCAAAATGCAATATTTTCAAGTGCAAGATCGATTGATTTATTAAGTATTTTGACTTATTCCAATTTATATATTTTAAGACTTATTCAGCAGGACTATGATTCATGTCATAGCCAGAAGGATGTTAATTCTATTTTGAATCACTCTACTGTAACTCTCCTTTAATTAATTTATCAACTCCATTTATTCAAAAATATATATAATATTTATCATGTAGCTATTAAAATATACAGTATGATATTTTTTAAAAGTATTACAGTGTTATGTTAAATGTACAGCAAAAAAAAGGAACACCATTGATTAATGATGTATTTGTCGATGAAGAATGACTGTTTATGAAGTAGAATTTTTTGTGGGGAAATACCAAGGAAAAGTGCCATTTTGTGAAATAATACCGTCATAAACACTTATTGTGGGGAAATACCAAACAAAATTTAWTTTTTGTCTTGAGATACCAACTTATCGTTTTCCGGCCAAAAAGTCAATATTCAGGCCTTGACTTTGTGCGTGTTTGCCACTTTCTCCTCTCAATTCCCTCCCCCACGCGCATTTGTTTTTTTTATTCTTTTAATTATGCCTTCTCAATTTTCCATTCCAACGTTTCAAATTTGTTTGCTCCCTCTTTAAATTCCCCCTTTATTCATTCTCTTCATTCATAACAATTCTCTCCATTGATATCAATTTTTGGTCTCTTCTTGTCTGCTGAGGTTAATTCCTTTGAGGTTAGTGGGTATTTTTTTGATTTCTAATGTTTTTGGATGTTGAATTGAATAAATTAGGGTTTGTTTATTTGTTTTTATTTAAATTTCTGATCTTGATGAATTAGGGCATAACAATTTTGGAAATGTCTACATCTAGTGGTATGAATTCCACTCACAAGTGCAAGTGTGGTGTTCCTTTTGCTATACTCACAAGCTGGTCAAAAAAATTAGGGCAAAAAAAAAAAATGAAAAAATGAATTGACAGAAAACTTACCTTTACCCGTTGGATTTTTTGACATCAACCACCAATTTTACAGCGAGAGATGATCAGATTGAGATGAGTAGATGAAGTTGATGAACGGTTGAAAGAGGGAGAGAGATGAAGTAGTGAAGTGAAATGGGTGAAATGAATGGAGTGAGAGTTGGTTGAAATCAGTAAATGGGAAGTCAAAGAGTCAACGAGTGGTAATAAAGGCGCGTGGGAAACACGCAATTGAACTCACAATAATRCGGTGAGTCAATGCCTGAAATTTGACTTTTTCGTCGGAAAATCAACATTTGGTATCTCAAGACAAAAAATAAATTTTGTTTGGTATTTCCCTACAATAAGTGTTTATGGCGGTATTATTTCGCAAATTGGCATTTATCCTGGTATTTCTCCACAAAAAATTCTATGAGGTATGCAGGATCAATGTTGTATTTTGTGAGGCTTAAATTGCATGTATGTGGTCTGCTATTCGTGGTTAATTCTGATTAGTATCCTGTTTTGACTCCCAATTCATATGGATTAATTGTTGTTCTTGTTGGTTGTAAGATCAACTTTACTTGTATTTCATTGGTTTCCGGGTACTTTTTTTAACCTTAATATCACAAACCATAGTAAAGTGGCTTCTTTAAAACAATTCAAAATCAAACACAATTTTTAGCAACACTAAAGATAAATCTACGGTACAATTGCTCTTCAATGTGTACTGCCATTGTTGCTAATATTCTCTACAATATGTTCACTGTTCAGGGATTTTCGTTTCACTCTTAGACATAAAACAAGTGCACAACACGACCATGATGATAAGACTATGGATCACAAATTAGCAAAGTGAGAAAGAATGACATACAAGTAGAAAAAATCAAATTTGTTGTGGTTGTAAAAGCCTTATTTGCTGCATTTTTACAACCCCAACAATTGCCAGAGCAGCAAATACCATTTTCCACATTTGGTGCAATTTTTATTATGCAGCAAATAAGATCGTTATTTGCTGCGGTTTTACTAGTAAAATGCAGCAAATAGAAATGTTCTTTGATGCGTTTTATAGGTTCAAGTGCAGCAAATAATTGTCTTATTTGARGCATTATACTACGTTAACAGCAGGCCAGCAGCAAATAAGATCTTTATTCTGCACTTTTTACAAGAACCGCAACAAATTTAATTCTTTTTTTTAGAAAAAAAAACTTGCACTAAAAATTAATAACAATTATTATAAATTAAATTTAAAAAGTAAGACGAAATTTCGGCAGAGTCTCCTTTATATATTGATTAATCCAAAAACCTGTATGGAGTTACAAAATATATTCATACATAACCAAATCCAAAATGTATCTCCAACTCCTCTTAGTTATATCCAACACCAAAAAATCAACTATTATCATATAACTTCATACACTTTCAATTGTTTCTCGTAAAAAAATAGATGAAAACCACTACTTCGTTCCAATTGCTTGTATCAAATAATTCGCCCATTTTTCACGTATCTCATGAATCTCTTGATTGGTAAATGATCCATCTCTCGGTGAGTTATACACCTAATAAAAAATACAAACACAATGAAATTGTCTACTTATAAATCAATAAGAAAAAATTTAAGCAAAAGTCAAGTAGTAAGCGAAGCAACAAATTTACTCAGTTGGGAAATAAAACAATTTGAATTCTAGAATAAGAACAATACCAATGGTCTACAAAGGAAAGCAACCTAGCTATTTGTCCAAAGCTCAAGTGTAAGTCATATCAGAGGGGAATGGAGTAAGAAGGGTCCTTATTCAAATTTAGAAATTTACATCACTCTTCAAAGTTGAAAATAAATACTAAAGCTTCATGAGCAATCAAGCCAAGTACAAAACAAACATAACA
Organism: Bassia scoparia; assembly: GCA_008642245.1. Taxonomy (NCBI): domain Eukaryota; kingdom Viridiplantae; phylum Streptophyta; class Magnoliopsida; order Caryophyllales; family Amaranthaceae; genus Bassia; species Bassia scoparia. Next base: position 22,402 of record SNQN01006554.1, on the reverse strand, counting down.
AGATCACATCCCACTTATATAACTTAATCACATCCCACTTATATAACATAACTTAATCGCATTTGTATCATAAATATAAATATACCTGATAAATAATGAAGGATGTTGATGCTTAAGAAACTCACTGCAACATGACCAACGACTTTATCAATAGTGCTACATCAATTTGCATAATTTAACTCTCACAAATAGCTATCAAAGCTCAAATACTCATAAGTCACAATACTAACAAAATTTACACTAGAGTCAAAAGTCACACATGTTAAAATTCAAGTTTTACCCAACAATTATACTTCTACCATTCGATACAGTTAAAAAATTGTAAGCCTATTTACAACTCACAAAGTCACAAGAAAATAAAACAACAGCATCACTTTATCAAACAGCATCCCAATCAATATATATTTAACTGTGACAAAAGAAATTGAACAAGTGTCATTGTTACATAAAGTCGATGATCATAGAGAGCCAAATGTTATGTGACCATATATTATCACATAAGCATTTTAAAAATTCCCAGGTGGGACATAAGATGCAAAATATCTTTATAATGGAACATATGAAAACATTATCAATGAAGCAGGAACCAAGTACAATAAGCAAAATTGAGCATTAAGAAACAACAAGGTTACCTACTATCATGCATTTGATGATCCTTAATTTACTAATTCAAAAATTTTACTAAGTGTTGCCTGTGTAGGAAACTAGCATAGCAAATACATGCGAGCAATTCCCTTTCTAAGAGAATTTATGAATTTGATTATGGCATGATTCAACCTCTCCTGCATTTCAACAACCAGGTTGTGTGCTGCGTAACATTAATATCAAATGCAGAAAAAACAAAATTAACCTTGTAAAGTAGCAATTCCACAATGAATAATAACACGTACAATTAAAGCTAACAAAACAATTCTTTTTCCCCAATCTTGTCTATCTTATACATAATTCACACAAAATTAAAACTAACACAATAATTTCATGTGGCTAATCCTAGCTATTAAACAGAATTGCAGCACAATGCAAAATAGAATTCAGGCGCTATTAAGTAGAATTGCAGCACTATAGAATACAGATTCTTATACAAATAACCAACAAAACAAACATATAACCAATCGCAGCGACAATACCATGATAGCCTATAAACAAAGTTCGACCAATTTGCAGCCATTTAGCAACACCCTTCAGCACGAAAATTGCATGACTTATTTTTAAAGGATTTTTTAACCTTATTTTTAAAGGTTAAAACTGATTATACATCATAATTAAGAACTAATTAAATCGACATGACAAAATAGAAGATTCAAAACTGAAAATTACAGATAAAATTAAAGAAAATTAAGGTGAAACACTCAAAAATATAATTGTAAATTAAAGAATATTCAATATTAAAAACGGCAGATCTGAAAAACCTAAAACTTAGAAATTGAAATGCTCAAAGGAGTACAGAACGAAATCGAAGATAGGTCATGAATACCTAAATCAAAATTCAAGAGCGGTGGCTACTTTCGCGAGCAGCAATAAATAGGAGATGTACGGCGGTGGATGAGGGCGAATACGTAGCGGTGGCTGAGAGGAAATACGCGGCGGTGGCGAGGAGATGATGTTGGCTTGTAGTAGAGGAAATACGCTACTAATCGACTTGATGCAGTAGATGCGATGTGGCAAATTAAGGAGGCTAGGAAGAGCGGCAGCGGTCACGGTAGTCTTCAAATGCGGCGGAGGAGGCTGAGTTGAGTGCAGTGGGAAAAGATGAGGGTTTAGGGTTTACTATGGTGGAACCGTGGAAGAGATGAATGAAAAGTGAGAAATGTCGTGGAGTTTTATTTGGGTATGAGAATGAAAATGAAATATATTGAGCGTAGAAATTTCCTTCTCATTATTTGCTGCACATGTTATAATAAAACGCAGCAAATGACATTTAATAGCTTATTTGCTGCAATTAAAAATACAAATGCAGCAAATAAGTGCCTCAAATTCGTTTTTAGGCCCAAAATGGTATTATTTGCTGCAAATCACTAAATATACAGCAAATTAAGAGCAGCAAATTTGCTTTTTTCTACTAGTGAATAACATATGATCACACTAAGTATTCTAGGTTTCTAGCAACTTAGCAAGTGCCAAAGATTAAAGTACTCAATGTAGTCTATATTAATCAAAACATGATATCCATAGAAATGATACTTACCTTCATTAGAAAGGAGTGAGATGTAATATAAGTATAGGAAATTCTAACAATTCAAAGAGTACCTAAAATGTAATAGAATTCGAAAGAGATGACTTGTTGACTTCACTAAGAACTAGTGTTTTGTGCACGCTATGCGTGCATGCGTGTAATTTATTATATATGATTAAATATTAAAAGATTTATTGTTATTGGTATCATATATTAGAATGACATTTAAAAAAGAAATTATGTTAAAAGTATCATAGCTAATGAATATTTTAACACTTCATCACAAAWTGAATGACTTGTTGAAAAGTTAAGACAAATTTTCTTCCAAGATTTATAGCACGTTTATATAAAAAAAAAAATCATCCATGAGGACCATAACTTTTTGGATTGCTAAAAAAAACTACAATAGTATAAAAAAAAATGAACATAATCAATTATATATTACAATGAAATGAAAAATTAGTATGAAACTGAAACCACTATTTAAATTGTTGAAAATTTAAATGGAATGGTTGATGGAGGGGTGTAGAGTTGTCATATGTAAAAAATCGTAACGTTGTACGAAGTGAATATAATTTATGAAGTTGTTATTTTAAAAACTACACTATAATGTAGATATGCACTCGAATAATCAGCATACATTAAGATTAATATTCTTCATATGCATCATGTACATTCATACTAAAAGAGAAAATTTTACTTACATACAAAAAGAAAATTGTGTATTTGAGTGTTTTAGTTGATGGGAGAGAACATGTCTTATATGTGCAAATAATTAATTTAAGAGTCTTGTTATAATTAGTGTCCAAATTCATTATAATATCTACTCCGTTATTAATGTCAATTTTTTTAAAATTATATGATTAGTGTTCAAATTCGTTATAGTATTTAATTAATAATTGTCTAGATTCATTTCATTTCATTTTGATTGATTGATATAATTGGAAATTATTTAAATTTTGCATATTTTAGGAAAAATTAATGTTAATTATCATTGATAAAAAGCAATTAATTTTGGTTGATTGAGAAATTGATGGCTCATTTGTTCAAATTTTTAATAGATTTATATTATTTTGACTAGAGTTGTATGATTTTTTTTAAAAAAAAAACTATATGTAATTAGTAAGGGTATGAAGTAATTAATAGGGGGACACCATTGCTCCCCCTTCCTTATATTATAGAGATATAGATTTACTTGTACTATAAAGATTCAATTCTTAATATCTAAATTTGCACTTAATGTTTAAAATATGTATGTTAATGAATAATAAAACTATTCAAGTTTATAACAATGGTAAAATTAAACATATTAATGTAATAGTTAACATTCAAAAAATATTTAATAACTTAAACCATTTTTAAAATGATAAGAAAAAAGTAACAACTAAAAATAAAAAAATTATTTAAATCTAGGGAATATTAATAATAAATAAATATAAAATAGTAACGTAGAGATAGAAGGAGGTGGGAGAGAATTAAATGCATTGATTAATTGATTAACATATAACATAAATAATAGATAATGTTAACTTTGAGTAATAGAGTAGAGAGGAGAGGGAAATTGGAGGGAAATTAAATGCATTTAGGAGGGAAAAAGATATTTTGTGAGGATTGCTTTAGTTATATTATACTCCCTCCGTTTTTTTTAGTTGTTCCAGTTTCTATTTGGGATGTTTTTAAATAGTGTTCCAAACCAATCTAAAAATAACTTTTTCACATTTTACCTACTTTATTTCTCTAACATTAAATGACTTACCCCCTTTCTAAAGTCAACTTTCATTACTTTACCCAATCTTTTCACCCAAATTACTATTCCCATAAAATTTCATTCACAAATTTACTCTTTACCTAACTTATTCAACTTTTTACCCAACTTACTCAACTATTTTATTCACCCAATCAACTCTTAAAAACCGTTCATATAATGGTATGGAACATCTAAAAAAAAAACGGAGGGAGTACTAGTTTTTTTAATGCACGCTATGCGTGCAAAGCGTGTTAGAATATTTAATCTTTACACATCTATGATATTTTAAGTGTGTTTATTTCGCATATTTAATTATGCGGCACTTTAAATTTTTATTTTTCTCCTTTTCTTTCCCTCATTGAAATATCAAATATGATATGAAAAATCAAACTTTTTATAATGTGCTAAAAATTCGAGTTCTCATTAAAATGATTTTCATTTATCATGCATCAATAATTTTTTTGTTCTCTTTATCTTATGACAATTAAAATTTTAGGCGGTCAATTGAGTTCATTGGATAATTAAGAAAATAATTTCCTTTAGTTTGGGCAAATGGATGCAAATTAATACTCGTAGAATCTTTTATTTCTTTGAAATGATATGCATAATATTAATTGGTGATTTTGCCTATATGTAATATATGTTTCTTTAGAAGAGTAGAATTGTATTTGTGAATGGGAGACACCATTTCTAATAAAATGACGTAATGAATTGCGTGCATTAATATATGTGCAATTAATTACTATTTCAAAAAATTAATTATTTTGTAATATAAATTCACTACGTATTACAAATTAAAATAATGTTGTGATAAGTATAAGACATGATGAAATTTATACTTGACCTCTAATTTCCATAAGTAATAATATAAATTATAAAGTTTTAAAATCAAATTTTTTCATCTTTTTTAAGTGATGTTTATTGGTATTGATTAACCGTTCATAATAACTTACATTGCATAGTCAATGAAGTTTTTTTTAATTAATTGGTCACAACAAATAAAACATACTTATGAGTATAAAAACATATCATTAAGGGTAAATTAGATATTTTATGTGTATTCCAAAAGAGATTAAAATTATCCTTAATGATATTTAATGCATATGCCATATTTAACTTGTTTCTTTTTAATATGACAAATTCGAAAATGGAAAGGGTTTTAATTTTTTTTTTCTTTTGAGATTTTTTTTAATCATGAATTCATTAAGGGTATTTTGGGGTTTTAGAAGGGGGGACACCATCTTCCTCCCCCCTTCACTTATATAATAGAGATATATGACTCGTTTTGGTTTACCATATTTTCTACTCTTTTATAGTACGTTTTCAAAGATTATGTTACTAGTAATTTTTGTACCTAATTATCTATTCGTGTGGTCTATTTTTTACATCATTTTTTTTATCAATTGGTATGTTTTTCTTTCTTTGACTATTTTTTCCTGCTCTTGTTTCATGCATTGCTTGGTTAAGTGTAAAGAAGCTAGTGCGGTATCTGTCTTCTTTTTTATTAAGGGTGGAGTACTCTGATGCTTCAAACTTTGCAGATTGGATTAGGTATCTGAAATTAGTATGAAAGGATAGATAGGTGATGGTGGGAGTTTTTATTGTGTACCCTTTGGGGTATCCGACTTAAGCGTAACGCTTGGGTTTTTGAGGGTAAGAGAAAATTCAGCCCTGATAATATTCATAAAGCCCCAGCATTGTTGGAGGAGTGGAGCTAGCTGTGCAGATGGCCATGAAGAAAACAAATGGGGTGTGTTTAAATGCTAAATGGACTGTCCCTTCAGAAGGTGTCATTTGGATGGTTATATATGATTGGGAAGAGTTTCCTTTTGAAGCCTCTGGTGATGTAAAGCAATGCTCCTTTATTTACTTTAGTCATATTAGAAGTGTTAACAAATTAGCACATGGTTTAGCTAAGTTAAGTGTTTCTTTAGATGGGTTTATGGTTTGGCATAATGACATCCCTCATTCTCTTTTAGTTGCTTTAAACTTTGATTTATTAGTGAATTAAGTTTCTTTGTTTTCTTGTCTAAAAAAATGAAATACTCTGTATAATATTCTACTCCCTCCATCTTTTTTACTTGCTACATTTTTCTTATTTGACCGTCTCAAATTACTTGCTACATTTCTATTTTATTGGAGTTATGGGTCCCATTCACTTTTTTACTTTTATACCCAAACTTTTGTCAACTTTCATGTATTAATAGTGATGTAAGCCCAATTACTACCCTAAATCACCCACTTTTAGCGTACTATTTTGTGGGGCTCACTGCATTCCTTGACATTTGTGAAAAACACAATGTAYCAAGTAAAATAAGACAGAGGGAGTATATGTTCATTTAGAATATTTTGGGTTTGTAATGAAATTGATGTGGTAAAACGAGTTATTATTTATGTAATGTTCATTGTGATTGGTTTTTTATCTGCTTATGAATTATTAGTTGGAGTGTTCATGCACTACAAGAAAAAGGTAATTTAGCGACCACCCTTTGCGACCGCTTTTGCGTGAAAAACGGTCGCAATTTTGATTTAGCGACCGACGGAGACCAATACTTGGGTAGTCGCAGAACCTTGGTCGTAATTTCAATTTAGCGACTGAAATTTGTGGTAGTCGCAATATTGGCGACTACCTTGCGACTACCTTGCGACTACACGAATAGCGACTACCTATAAATTATAGCGACTGAAATGGTGGTTGCAATTGTTAGCGACTGACATAATACAATAGAAACTAATTTAGTGGTCGCAATTTCTAGCAACTACAATATTACTTTTGCGATTGACTTGGTAGTTGCTATCTTAATAATGGAGACCAACATTTTGGTTGCTATTTTAGAGACTACTATGGTGGTTGCAATTTTTAGCGACCAAAATAATTGTATATAGAGACCAATCTTTTTTGGTCTCCATTTTTTGCAACTAATTATACAAAATGGAGACTTATTCCTGTTTACTAATTATGGAGACCAAATAATAGAGAATTGCATTTTCTATTGCAATATAATAATAAAACCTTTCGATTGATTGATAAAAATTAAAAGAGCACATAAATTGTTGCTCATCGTTCATACACAAAAGCTTACAAATCCCTGCTCATCGTATTCTAGTAATACGGACATACAATCCAGAAGTAACTACTTGTACAATTATGAGCTCTCTAACTAATCAAGTTACTACTTTTCAATTACAATGTTGACTCTACACAATTTAGTTAACCAACAGGCATATGACAAAAGAAGACCCATATTTCAAGGGTTATACAAAAGATCCTAACATTAGTATAGCCAACAAGGATATAACAAGAAGACCAATTCAAGGGTTGTAAAAAACAACCCATAGCAACATGCAATCATCGATTTTAGCAAAAAAAACCATTAAAGTTTCTTATTTTACACAAAATTATATAATACTCTTTTTATATTACTTGGAAATTCAATTATGGGACACCTCCACCCTTCGATGGATTTTGAGGTTTGAAGCTTCTTTCCTTCAATATTAGTTGAAACACCTCATTTGCCACGTTTTTCACCTTTGTCATTTTATCTTCGAGCTCTTCTTTCTCCTTCTTCCATTGGACCCTCTCTTTCTCATGTTCTTCACGACTAGCTTGTTGAATTTTCAGACAATTTTCAACTGCAAGCTTGCTGTCTTCTGCTGCCTTTTTGCTTTCTTCCAACATTTTCTTGTAATCTTCAACTTGAGAGCTAAGTTGGGAGATTATAGAAATGTCATGGGTTGATTTCTTGATTTGCGACGAACTACCAGCCTTGTAAAACATCGATGATGCATTACCTAAACCATATACTTTTCCTTTCTTTTGGCCACCAACAACTTCCAAATATACTTCATTGGGTGTTTTTTTTACTCCTTTTTCATTATACTCAACAAGTTTCTTGTTGTATTCGGCCTACACAAAGTAACATATATGCTATATTTTTAGCATGCATATGAACTAAATACTAACTACTAATATTCGACACATCAGCATGCATATTAAATGGTTTACCCTTAGAAGTTAGAATCTAGGTGAACTATTAAATACCTAACAGAAGCTATTGGGTTGATCTGTAACTATAAGTAACACGAAAATGAAGTATATTGAGCATGCAGTAGCTAGGTGAAAGAATTATGAGAAGTTTCACATGACTTTGGATCTCTAGAAAGTCGAAAGAAACCAGAAAGAACCAGAAAATGTGTGCAATACATATGTGTTGAGAATTTATACCTGTTAATTACATGAGTTTTCACGCATGACTTAAAAATTAATTATAAACAGCTAATTACATACATGAACAACATTTGAACATTGAATCAAAAGAAAAAAGGGAACAACATTTGAATTCAAGGTAGGAAGTATAATCCGGAGTTCAGGACAACGTGATTCTAAGACAACTACTGTTCAATGAAAATTACAACACAAATAAAAACCACGTACTTAATCACCTTTTACAACCACGTGCTTAAGTGATGAATTGTAATAAAAACAAAACAGGGAAACTCCCAAGTCCAAAGAATGAGGTATGTAATGCCTTTACCTAAGAAATAGCTTAAGAAGGTACATGACATGTGCCAATCTTTTTACTTTCACTACTACAAAAATACCCTTTCGTGTCGCCTAAAAATGGTCTATCGCGTCGCCTTTGCCCCGTCACGATAGGCCCCGACACGATAGGTGTCTACCTATCGCGTCGCCTCTAGGGCGACGCATTAGGTATGTTTATGCGTCGCCTCCTACTTAAGAAGCGACGCGATAGGCTACCTATTGTATCACCTAAACCATAATAGGCGACGCGATAGGTAGCATATGCGTCGCCTTTATTGTAAGAGGCGACACGATAGGTAGCATATGCGTCGCCTCTAACGTAAGAGGCGACGCGATAGGTAACATATGCAACACCTCTATTATAAGAGGCGACGCGATAGGTAGCATATGTGTCGCCTCTAACGTAGGAGGCGACGCGATAGGTGGCATATGCGTCGCCTCTAACGTAGGAGGCGACGCGATAGGTGGCATATGCGTCGCCTCTAACGTAGGAGGCGATGCGATAGGTGGCATATGCGTCGCCTCTAATGTAGGAAGGGACGCGATAGGTGGCATATGCGTCGCCTCTAACGTAAGAGGCGACGCGATAGGTGGCATATGCGTCGCCTCTAACGTAGGAGGCGACGCGATAGGTGGCATATGCGTCGCCTCTAACGTAGGAGGCGATGCGATAGGTGGCATATGCGTCGCCTCTAATGTAGGAAGGGACGCGATAGGTGGCATATGCGTCGCCTCTAACGTAAGAGGCGACACGATAGGTGGCATATGCGTCGCCTCTAATGTAGGAGGCGACGCGATAGGTGGCAAATGCGTCGCCTCTATCGTAGGAGGCGACGCGATAGGTAGCATATGCGTCGCATCTACCGTAGGAGGCGACGCGATAGGTGACATATGCGTCGCCCCTAACATAGGAGGCGACGCGATAGATTACTTATTGCATCAAATAATTACCTAATGCGTCGCCTCATACATTGAAGAGATGCAATAGCTTACGATCATTTTTTTTCAAATCTAATTTATATAATGCCAAATAACAAAAATACATATAAATAAAATATTGATATAATCCAAAATGAAACATTTTTATATCAATAAAACAATGCAAATACATAGTTAGAGAATTGAGACAACCAAATGAGTATTTTTTAAGTATTATCTCCTAAAACATAGAACAATGAAATACTAGCTAGGAGAGAATCCAAAAGTATTTGGAACAAAGTTAGAAAACTACAAACAATGATCAATAAAATATCTACACCACGTTTCGCGCATATCATCGACTTCGGCTTGAGAATATGATTTTGAAGAGAAATCCTATATTGGACAAAAAAATAAATAAGTTAGTGAGAAAATTACAATGTAAAATATTTTATGAATAATATTGAAAATACGAGATAAAATAATTAACCTTTTGCAAATTGTTTTCATTCTGGGATACACGGGAGACAATTTTACGCATATACATCATCACATAATAACCACACTCTACTCCTCCAGGTTGTTTAGGACACTACAAAAAAATTCCAAATACAAATTAAATCTAACATTCAATTACTTTAAAATATAGAAAATTATCACACATAGTGAAAAAAATGAAACTTACATCAACAACTTCCCAAATAAGGCTTTTTCTTGCCCCGTGACTGAGATTAAGAGTCCTATATGCTCTGTCATACAATGAACAACAAGTAAAATCATAATATGCCAATGTATTCCAAAACACCAATAAAACCAACTGATCACAAAATACCATAAAGCTTATGCCTACGTATCCAAATGTTCTGAGAGCAGAATTATGGAGACAAAGTCAGTCAAACCTATAGCAGAACAGCCTGAATATAGTATATGAGATTTTATTTTTATGATCATTAAGATTTTCATGACCAGCTATTAATCTCTTGTCATTCTACATCCAACTTAAAACATTTCAATCTCAGACTAAATTAATGAAACAACAAGTTCTGGTCTGAAATACAAACAATACCCATTTAAAAGGAACGGATAACTATGATGAAGCCAAATAAAAACAGAACAAAGGAAACAGGACATAAGTGTCAAAGCTAGACAATACATACACTGTAGGTTATTACTGGAAATATATCCATATGAAAGCTCATTGATCAAAATGAGTGCTCTGTACATATAAATAGCAAAATACAACAAATCATATGTTGACTACACTTTCTTGGGTGATGACAAACAAGGGCGTTTCTTAAGCAGTATGTGTACTGAGCTTTGAGAAACTATCCTACTTCATGCATTAGAATGATACAAACATGGCTTTATTAAAAGCCTTTTCCTGTCTATTTCCAATTGAAACTAAAGCATAACAGCCCATAGCAAACATAAAAAAAATTGTAAAATACTCCTAGACAAACACCCCAAGACAGCTTAATCAATACTCCAAACCAGAGCCAACTATAAAAGAAAACAACATACAAACAGCAACCATAGCTACAACAATACCCCAAATCATCCGAGCCCAAAAAACAACCCTGAAACTACCCTTACATAGAGTTGTGATAACAATAGTAATACAATGCTAAAACAACCAGAATATTTCAGCCAAATTAGCCATAGAAAAACCATGATAATTCCTTCACAAAACAGGACTATAAAATTTTATTATTAAGGGGGTTTTTTCCTTTTTTTTTACTTCATAGAATATATATTTTGTTCATAGAAGGTGTAACAACCCAATAATTCTCCACTTCCCTGTGGAATATTAAATTAAAATACGGAGAACCATTGGCGTGTCACTGCCACGTGTTAAAACGTTTAGGCTAAAATCACAAATTGTAGCGGAAATCAAGTTAGCGAAAATAGTTCAAACCAAGATATTAAATCCCAACATGGAAAACTCGTTTAACAAGTTGGAACCATTACGACCCTTATTTGCAAACCAAGGTAAAATCCCTTTTTAAAAACATAGCAAACTCAAAATATCAAAACGTTCTGAAGAGTCTACAATACGTGTATAAGTTATTAAAATACGTTCGACTCTCTACTCAGACCATCCGTCCAAGTCCTAGTTACTTTATTGCAAACCTGTGAGAAATCTGCTCCCCATAATTTCCAAATGAAATAAGGATCATCACAGGTCCACCAAGAGAAAGAAAGTGTGGACGACAACAAACAACACAAAGCACACAATCAGCAAAGCTGAGTACATACAAATTACGAAAATCAGAAAACAAACGGACAGCATCTCCCCTAAAAACTGGACATACCGAGTTACGACACCTGCTTAGAAACAAAAGGAAACCCAATTGTGGTGTTCATAACCACTTAACAACATTATACTTATACAACAGATCCCAAACTCAGATCAATATAACACTACTTATTACATACAGCTGCTCCAAAACAATACAATCCCAAAACATCAACAACTTCTGATAACTAGATTGTACCTGCAAAATATTTACTTGACTCCCATACACGACTCAATATATTATACTATATTAGATATGATTTGAGCAATAGACAAGGTTGTCCAAATCCCAGACACACGAGGTGCCACAGTTCAATCCCAGACACACTAGGTGCCACAGTTCAATTCCCCCATGCCTCCCCGTCGAAAGGCATCAAAATGGTGAACGGGCGCGACTCCGTCACCGAAGCTAGTGAGATCTCAACTAACCCCTATCAGATATTAAAATATCCAGAATGAAAGTAATAGTAAGAAAAACCTGAAGAGGGACGTGTTGATCAAACGGCCCTCGGAAGGAAGCGAATAAAATCGCAACCCCAACCCCTGATTGTCAATACTCCAGACGTGCACCAATCCAGAGTTTTATTGCTCATCCATATTTTATTATTTAATTGTTAATTATTGACAAGTTCATATGACTCACAAACAAGACCACAAACGCCACATACTAATTATTTTAACCAAACAACCTCGTCATTAAGACTTGAATACTTCCCTTTACTCAATTCACACATTAAGTCATGAACGAGTAATAAAATCACCTCATGGAGTAAGTTACACTTAACTCCACTTGAATTCAACCAGATATCAAAATTCACCTCATGAAGCAAGTGATACTTGACTCCACTTAATTCATTCCTGTATTATAGACCACATCAGGTGACAAGTTTTACATGACCCACTAAATCCATCATTATATTATAAATTACCTCAATAGACCGAAATAAGTTAATTAAAGACAATTGACTAATTGTCAACCTCCATAATCACACTCATGAATAATCCGTTCCACAATATTCCTCAATCTCCACAAATATAGACCAAGACACAATTAAATAATTCGCTTGTGACTACCAAACAATTTCATGGACGTTTCCTACTCATGCTTCTAAGTTATCAAACATCCCCAAACAACTTTAAAATCAAGATATCGCAAGTAGTACGTACCTTGAATATACTGAGCGACAAGCCACTTTAACACTTAGAAATCGACCTCTACGAAGTCTTCACCTAATCATATACTAAAACTTGAATCAACACACTTGGCTTTAAATTTACAACAATACTAAGTGATTTTAATGTGCCTCAAAAGTTACTAAAAACATGTTTTTATTCTTCATAAAAACCCCCATTGGTAGTATAAATATTATATTATAGCCTAAGCTTGAAAAATCATAAAAATCTAGTTTTTAAACAAGAAATTCAGCCCATTTAGTTTACTTAATAAATCTGGAATTTTCCTTCTCTCCCAAAATTATTCAAAATTCAAAATACTCTTTACTAAGGATACAATATATTAAACCATGATTTTGTGCATTTAAAACCCATTGTTTTTAACACTAGAACTTCAAAAATTTATCATGAAAAATCTGAAATTTATTAAAACTTGTATAAAACAAGGTCTAGGCTTGCATAATATATATTATAGTTCATAAACAAGTTCAATTCATAATAAAACATTATTTAAAATCATCAAAACCCCTTAATACAAATCTGAAATTTTGTTTAAACCCCCAAAAATTTCAACTTTTGATTTCATACAACTCATACATCACAAAACCACCATTAAATCATCAAACTATCAAAAACCCCAATTTTAAGGCCCTAATTCAACCTTTATCAAAATCTGAAAATTAATGTTTTAGTTAGAATCAACAAAACAAAGTAATAGTACAAGCAAATTCATGGAAAATTTATACTCAAACAATAGCATAAAAATTTATTGTAATTACTTGAGAATTTAATCATAATTTATCATGAATTAACAAGGAAAAGAAGAGAAAACAAATAAGAGGGAGAGAGGGGAGGACAGACTGAGGCCGGCTGGCGGTGGTTGTCGGGCAGCGGCGGCGTGGCAGCGGCGGCTGGGCAGCAGCAACGCAGCACGCAGAGGCAACAAGCAGTACTACGGTTCCTTCTTCTCTCTCTCTCGTTTTCTTTCTTTTTTTTGTTTTGAAAATTAATGAATGAAGGAAGAGTGAATGAGGCGCGAAAGACTTATTTGAGCAAGGGAAATATTCTTTTCGTAACCTAGGTTTTAGATAGATAAATTCCTAGATTTTTTTTTTGATAAATAAAATAAATTCAAGTAATCATAAAATAAATATGTTTAAGCAAAATATGTTTTGAGTGGAAACGATATAATTTAAACATAATATGTCTATAATTTAAACAAAATATATCGTTTTTGTAAAATAATCATAATATATTTTTAAGAAAATATAATTATAATTATCCAAAATTACGGGGGATTACAGAAGGTGTGGCTGTGTTCTTATTTTCTTCGTGTCTCTTAACTTCTCACAGCTCACTTGTGGCAGTTCGAAGTTCATAAAATGTTTTGTTTGTTCCAAATTATTTTGTCTTTCTCCTTTGTCACTTGGTTCTGTTAAGTCGACCTTTCTTTATTGGCAGCGATAGGCTGCAGTTAATCTTTAGCAGTGGTTTTGTTAGGTTTATATTCACATAGAATGCAATTAAACTTATCCAGACCATATGGCCACCAAACAATAGTTAAGAACTTAACATTAAAAAAAAAAGTTAATCAAGTACTAACCATAGTCTTCTCCGACTTATCACCAACTAATATTTTCTCTCCATCGGGCATTTAAAGCCCATGTGTTTTCTCATATACATCAACCGCAAGAGGTAGGACACCATTCTTCTCAGTAGCCTACAATGAAACCTTATAAGAATAAAGCAAAGTGCCTTTTCATTTGGCCTAAAAAGAGTTATGAAAGGGAAGGATCAACCAGAACTCACCATACGCTCTGCCACTTCAGTAGTGGAAATGCTTCCTTGACAATGCCTAGGTTCAAAGGCAGTTTCAGATTGGTTTGAATAACGATTTTTCTTAGCCTTAACTGAACGCTTAACAAATTCAGGATCCTCCCTCTTAAGAATGAAGTCTCTACGAACACTATCGGACATCCATTTTATTCGTTTCTCCATACGTACTTTGGCAGCCTTGTTAACAAGTTCCTTGAGGCGTTCTAGGGCCTTCTTCTCATAATCTTCCCTGACCATATCATCATATTCCGGTTTCCATGTAAACTTAAGCTGAAAGAAAACACAATTAAGATTAGTATATCGATAGTAAGGAATATGACCACTATTCTATTGCTAACGGAAGTTGTATATCAAATTCTATTATATGCAACAATATTAAAAGAGTTTATATCTTTGCAAAACAAACAATTATCAATTAGGATAAGAAAAAAAGATTAACAAATCTACTTGAAAAACTTACACAATAACCATAATCGAAAGCATTTAAAAAAAAATTCACCTTGAATTGTTTGAACCACCGATCTCTTACACTTTCTGGGACCTATGTCCAATTCATGTAAGGGAAATTGTATTGGGCCTTAAAAGAGTTAGAAACACCAGCAGTAACAATATGATTACCAAACCTAGAAAAAAAAGAGTTAACTTGATAGAAAGAAGTATACAATAATTATATGTGTACAAGTGATAAATTAAAAAGAATTTTATCTAACCAGAAAACATTATGAATCAACTCCTTCTTCCATGTACTTTTTGGATCAACTGCAACTTCTACATCCTCAACTTCTACTCTCTCATCTTCATTAACAATTTCTGCCCTCCCTTCTTGATTTGCTTCTGCTTGCTTCGATGCTGCTTCTTTTGTTGCGGCTTGCTTTGCTGCCTCTGCTTCAAGCCTAGAGGCTTCCTTCTGCCTTGTAGTTTCCTTCCTTGCTATTGACGACGCAGCTATATGCTTGACTGCTGCCTTTTTTTTATTGTTGCATGAGTAACTAGTGTAGGTGAATCCTTTTTAGCAAGTTGAGGATAGGCTTGTGGGCTAGTAACACCAACTTGCTCCCTTAATGAATTACTTTCTTTACCTCCTCTCATAAACCGTTTCATTTCTAAACTATAAACACTAAAATTAAACATTAGAAACAAAATATAGTTGGTAAAAAATAACATCAAATTAAATACACCAAAAACATAAGGACCAAATTATATGAACAAATTAACTCACGAATTATATGAACAAATTAACATAAGGACCAATTTCATTCTTGTAAACAAAAGCTTAATTGCGAAGTAAAAAAACGATGAGATTATGGAAGTAAATATTCTCGTATTTATTGCTACTTGTAGACACCCAAATGTGTCTCCCCAAATGAGTAACCGATGATGAAACATATCACGTTTTGTGATCGATTTGTTTCTAAAAGACGCATTTGAACTCGTGAAAAGCTCGAAATATGTGAAGTCAAGCTCATAATCATGTGCCGAAGGTCAAATAAGAGGCAAAAAGTATTTTCTTTTATTTCTTAGAATTTTCTATTTGGTTTTAGGATTTTTCAAATAAATTATATTGGTGATTTTCATGATTTTCACTTTTCATTGCATTCTTCTCATTTTTCTGAGTTCACCAGTATTTTTAGATTATTTTTCTGATTTTTCTATAATTTTCTATGAATTTTACAATATTTACAAAAATCAAAATACGCGAGAAATACATAGAAAAATCAGAAAATACTTTAGAAATACCCAAAAAATACTTGGAATGTTCTAGAACCCTCTAGAACCATATTAGAGGTGTCTAGGTTCATGCAAAATCCAAAGAGAATCGGAAAATCTCCGAGAATACGTGAGATAATATTGAAAATACGTGAGCGTATATACGATCCATTGAGCGTATATACGCTCCTTGGATCGTATATGCTCAAGATAAAAAAAGATTCAGAATTTTCAAGCGTATATACGCCCAACTGAGCGTATATACGCTTCTCTGAGCGTATATACGCTCAGCCGACGATGAGCGTATATACGCTCAGCCAAGCGTATATACGCTCGTTTTGAGCGTATATACGCTCGTTTTTGGTTTTTTGCGCCTATAAATACCCTCTTACGCCTCATTTCCGGGGACACGGCATACGTTGCTAGGCTTCGCATACTCTCTTGCTCTCTTACTCATACTCTCTCACCACTAAAAACACAAAATACGAGTCCTAATAGGTCTTTTTAAATCAAATCAACGAGCGAAATCAAGGTATACCTCTGAGGTTACTTACCCAAAACCTCATTTTCGCTTCTTCTAATTTGATTAACAATTATTATGAGTTTAATTCGATTAACAAGATGTAGAAACTCACTCGTTATTCGCTTCTTGTAAATATGTAGGAGTTTCATCACTTTTTACTATTTTCAATAGTTTCCATCTTTATTATTATTGCTGCTTGTCATTGCTAACATTTTCTCGTCATCTTGCATAGAGACTCTTGGCGAACACTTCACATATCATTAAAAACTAACTCTTATTTTGTTTGCAGTCTCAAGGTAGGAATGGCGCATATGTACATATTACATATTACTTTGCATATTGTATATATTTATTTCGTTTCACTTATATTATACCTTGCATCACTTGTATTTGTTTTGTTAAATAAGACCGGAAATTATGTGAATCACTTTAAAGTCAGATTAATCATGGACAATCGGCTTTTAGGCACCTTTTTAATTTGACTAATATCAAGTGATCACAATTTCTAGGCTAGGTAGTGTTTGTGCATAATAGAAACCCACTGTTGTAGTAACTTTTAGGGCTAGTGCGCTAATAAGGGTTTGAATATGTAAGTTGTGTGCATCCAATGATCGTTTTTGAATGGAATTACAATGAGACCGAGTAGAGGCCGCTACATGCGGGCGGATTGGGTTACTGATTCAATCCGTACCATGTCCCCGAACCCACGACTGGTTACTGGATCGGACTGTGGGGCCATTGTTTTGGCACCAACGTTTCGGGCGTCCGTGAATAACCTTTACAGGCACGGTGGCGACTCCCCTTACTCGACAACACTCCCCCAACGCACTCACGTGCGGGTTCCGTGGCTCAAGCCCACGACACACATACACATCGATGTAGGCCCAAGCCCCCCCTGCGGGGTTGGCCCACGGTCTACACTACTACACTATTCATTCTAGTTCCTATTGCAGTTTTATATGAAACTAGCAGTTAAAAATGATTATTCTGCTCTTGTGCCTAATATTTTGAACTGTAAGGAATGCTTCCTTCTATATGAATTCACCTATATAATCAACCTGAGTTAGTCACCTCTATGTATGCATGTTAAACTCTCACTTTCGTTTGAATAAAGTACACGAAACTTGTAAAATTTGAAATGTTGGAGAGTTCGTTTTCATGGACTGGCTGCATTTCAAGTTTTGTTCCAAGTCTAACTCTACCTTACACTGTTCGGGAGTTGTCAGGTATATGTCTATATGCTGCTTAAACCTATCAGTTTTTATTGTATACCTTTGATATGCGCATATGCCCCTATGCTACTGTTACTATTTTGGGAATACTAAGCGATCATTAGATTCATTACACTATTGTGTCTTCTGAAACATTTAAATATGATGTCCATAGAATTCTTTATGACTTTTGGCAATTACTAAAAATGAACTGTGTTACTTTAACTTCATCTTTGGTTGTGCACTGCGCTGACTCAATAAGGATCAGGGTATAGTATTGTTATCTGACACTTTGCAATTGGACATTTCGTAATACTTGGAGCCAAAATCTACTTAGGAATTGAATAAACTACAAGTATATTATACGGGCGAAATCTGAAGAGTGTTTCCTTTTGTTTTTCTTCCCCTTTTTTCAATTCGATCATGCAAATAAGGTATATGTTTAAAATGGAATTAAACTCAAAATTAGTTCTTGTATAAAAATATATGTGCACGTAATCTTAAAGCCATACTTTGTAGTGTTCGAACCCACTAGGCAACCAGATATGGTTTATACCAGCCTGCATTATTTCGTTCATCCTTTTCACCTCATAAAGTTAAATTAAAATGGCATCGAAAGTTTTGGGTAGCTCTGTTCTCGTTTTTCTTTCTTCTGTCCACCAAAATACCATCTTTACCTATTATCTATGTCAAAAAAGTCAGCCAAAATGATTAATTTGAATGAAACATGACTTCTTAGTTCTTTGATTGAAAATAGAAAAAAAAATCCAATTTCAGTTCTTAACGTAAATAAGCAGGCTAACCCAACTTAAAGATTCCAATTTCAGTTCTTTGATTAATTCGATTAATTTTTTTTGGTCGTTTAGGAAGTTGGACAATTATCACAAATTCAACAGCTAACCCTAATTGTACATTGTAAATTACTGAGAATAATTGACTGACATGCTTGGATTTCAGGGTTTACCTGTGAGGCTGGAGTTGTAGGTGGTGTCGCAGCGGTGCTCAAGAAGTGGGTGTTGGCGCGTTGTTGCTTAGGAAGTAGGAAGTGGGCAGTGCGCAGCTGTCTGAGGAAGTGAGTGGGTGGTGGCGCGACTGTTTGTGGGAGTGAATGGGTGATGGCGCGGCTGTCTCTGGAAGTGAATGGGTGGTGGCGCGGCTATCTTTGGAAGAGAATGGGTGGTGTGAGGTGATCGGGCTCAGTGATGCTCGGGCCCGATGTGCTGAAAGCCAGAGCACAACAGCCAGTGGTGGGGCATGCTGAACGGCGGAGCGCTAGTGGTGTGGCCCGATGTGCATAACGAGTTTGTCAGTGCAAAAATTCAAGGGGAGGAAGGAGTTGAGTTTGTGAGTGAATGGGAAAGACTTGAGAATTAGGGTATATTCTAGAGTGACGAGTTTGTGAGTGCAAAAAAAAAAAACAAGAATTTACTAGCGAGTTGCGACTACCATTCAGTTTCTATAATTGCAAAAGTTAGTCGCTATACAACTTTGAATTCTAAAAAAAATTGACATATAGTAGCGACTATTAGGTAGTTGCCATAAAATAAAGTTAGTCGCTAAATTGGAACATTAGCGACTACTTTGAAACCACCTTTTTTTTAGTCGCAAAATTGCGACTACTAGTCTCCTTCAGTTGCTAAACCAGTTTTTTGCGACTAACTTTTTAGGTAGTTGCTAAAATCGGTCGCTAAACCGCCTTTTTTTTTGTAGTGATGGGAACAAAACAGACTAAACTATAACCCTATGTTTGGATAACATAACAAACAATGGCAAAAAAGGAAGGGATCGGAAGAGAAAGGGAGGGAGACAATATCCCTTGTTTGTTAGAAGGTTTGGAGTAGGGAAGGGGAGAAAAAGGGGGGATCCATTTTTGCTCGCTCTTTAATAAGCTTACCCTCCAAATTTGGATAGATTTGGAAAGAAAATGGACTACACTTTTCCCCTCCCTTTCTCTTTTCTTCCCTTCCTGCTATCTCCCGACCCTCCCCTTCCTTTCCCACATCCTTTATTATCCAAACATAGCCTAAGCGAAATTATCTACCTATGAAATATTACAACCTGATATTTTTTTATTGCTAGCGAGAGCGAATTATGGCATTGTAGCAACTAGACGTCGATAAATAACTAACACGAGTGTCAATTCGAACTAGAAATGATTATCCTTAATTAGAAGCTCCGCCATATTGATACCAATTTTACCCAAACTTATCTCGTTAAATCTTCTACCCATTACTACTTCTGTTTGCATTTCAAATCAAAAATAAACTTCTAAGTTAATTCCGTTAAATTCCTCGAAAATATTTGACTAGCAGTGATCCACAGTTTGTTTAGGTCAACTTTGACTTTGACTAGCGTTACATCAGACTCTGTCTACATATTTTCTAACATTGTCCCATGATTTAAAGATCGATAGGAAGTAAGGTGATTCCCAAATAAAATTTTAAACTGAATATCGACATGAAGTAACAGTACGACCTCGCTGCTAGTGAGTGTCGTGTACCACATGAGGTAACGGGAACATTAGTAATATAGTTTGACTAGTCTAGTAATCCTATCGATAATGAAAATAATGATCGCATTGTAACAACTCGACGTCGATAAATAACAAACTCGAGTGTCAGTTCGAACTAGAAATGATTATCCATAATTGGAAACTCCGTCATATTGATACCAATTATATCCACACTTGTCTGGTTAAAACTTCTCTCCATTTTTACTTCTGTTTCATTTCAAATCGGAAATAAAATTTTAATTTAATTCCATTAAATTCCTCAAAAATATTTGTCTAGTAGTGATTCAGACTTTGTCTAGGTCAACTTTCACTTTGTCGAGCTTTACTTCATACTCTATCTACATGTTTTCTAATATTGTCCCATAATTTAAACATCGATAGGAAGTAAGACGATTCCCAAATAAAATTTTATACTGAATATCGACATGAAGTAACACTATGACCCTCGCTACTAGAGAGTGTTGTGTACCACATGAGGTGACGCAGACATTAGTAATATAGTTTGACTAGTGTAGTCAAACTATTGATAATGACAATAATGATCGCATTGTAACAACTGGACGTCGATAAATAACTAAGACGAGTGTCAACTCGAATTAGAAATGATTATCAATAGTTGGAAGCTTTGTCATATTGATACCAATTATACCCAAACTTGTTTCGTTAAAACTTTTCTCCATTACTACATACTTCTGTTTGCATTTCAAATCGGAAATAGATTTTTAAGTTAATTCAGTTAAATTACTCAAAAACATTTG
The DNA here is from genome assembly GCA_008642245.1 of Bassia scoparia. Classification (NCBI taxonomy): domain Eukaryota; kingdom Viridiplantae; phylum Streptophyta; class Magnoliopsida; order Caryophyllales; family Amaranthaceae; genus Bassia; species Bassia scoparia. Next base: position 1,005 of record SNQN01006554.1, on the reverse strand, counting down.
TCTAGTAGTGATTCAGACTTTGTCTAGGTCAACTTTAACTTTGTCTAGCGTTGGAATCAGACTCTGCCTACATGATTTCTAATATTGTCCCATGATTGAAACATCAATAGGAAGTCAGACGATTCCCAAATAAATTTTTAAACTGAATATCAGTATGAAGTAACACTACGACTCTTGCTGCTAGAGAGCGTCGTGTACTATATGAAGTGACGCGAACATTAGTAATATAGTTTGATTAGTCTAATCAACATATCAATGATGACGATAATGATCGCATTGTAACAACTGGACGTCGATAAATAACTAAAACAAGTGTCAATTAGAACTAGAAATGATTATCCGTAATTGGAAGCTCCGTCATTGTAGACACCTAAAAATGTCTCCCAAAAGAGTAATCAGTGATGGAACATACCGCGTCTCGCAATTGTTTCGACTTAGAAAAGATGCTTTGAACTCATAAAAGTTGGAAATACGTGAGGTCATACTCGGAACTATTGAGCAAAGGACAAATAAAAGGGGCAAAAACATTTTCTTTTATTTATTTTAATTATTTTCTATTTTTAGGTTTTCTTTTCTATTTTTAGGATTTTTTAAAATAATTTATATTGGTGATTTCCATAATTTCCACTTTTCATCACACTCTTCACATTTTTCTGAGCTCACCAGTATTTTTAGATTATTTTTCTGATTTTTCTACATTTTTCTATGATTTTTATAAGTTTTTATACGCAGAAAATACCAAAAAAAAAATACAAAAATACACAGAAAATACTCCGGAAATACGTGGAACCTTCTAGAACACTCTAGAACTCCTTGCTTGGAGAGCAAGGGTGTCTAGGTGCGTCGAATCAAGGCAAATCACGAAATAAAATCGGAGGAAATCAAAATATTTTCGAGTTTTGGAAAATATATATACGCAGAGGCTTGCGTATATACGCAGAGGCCTGCGTATATACGCAGGCCCTGCGTATATACGCAGGCCACCTGCGTATATACGCAGGGTTG
>SNQN01006553.1:0-37954 GCA_008642245.1 Bassia scoparia | reverse complement strand
ACTCCCCTTACTCGAAAACACTACCCCAACGCACTCACGTGCGGGTTCCGTGGCTCAAGCCCACGCAAAGCACCTCGATGTAGTACCAAGCCGCGCGCCCGCTATACGCGAGGGCGCGGCCCACGTCCTACACCACCCAAGCCAGAAGAAGGCCAATTAGATGAAGTGTTGCTCAACCTAGCAAAACCTGACCAGGTGGTACAAGTTATAGCCAACCTGTCACCTGAACAAAGAAGTTGTATCATAGAATTCCTCAAGACAAACGCAGACTGTTTCGCCTGGTCGCACGAAGTCATGGTTGGTATTGATCCCGTGATAATCACTCACAAGCTGAATGTGAACCCCTCAATGAAGCCGGTAAAGCAGAAACGAAGGAAATTCGCACCTAAAAGAACTAGATCATTAAAAAAGAAGTGCAAAAACTATTGGAAGCTGGTAAAATCCGAGAAGTAAAGTATCCTAAATGGCTAGCTAACGTAGTCGACGTGAGCAAGAAGAACGGCAAGTGGAGAGCATGAATCGATTTCACGGACCTGGACAAAGCATACCCCAAGGATCCCTTTCCATTGCCTCACTTTGATGCCATGGTAGACGCTACAGCTGAGCACGAAATGTTGACATTCCTAGATGCGTATTCAGGGTATAACCAGATCCTCATGCATCCCGAAGACCAAGAAAAAACCGCATTCGTGACGGACAAAGGCGTATACTGCTACAAAGAAATGCCCTTCGGGTTGAAAAACGTAGGTGCCACGTACCAGAGATTGGTAAACAAGATGTTCCAGGATCAACTAGGTGACACCCTGGAGGTGTACATTGATGACATACTGGTGAAATCGAAGTTGTCAGCCGATCATGTTACCCATTTGTAGTAGACATTTTAGGTACTCCGCAAACATAGAATGAAATAAAATCCTACTAAATGTTCTTTCAGAGTCTATGCAAGTAAATTCCTAGGTTACATTGTAACGCAACGAGGAATTGAAGCATGCCCAGATCAGGTCAGAGCCGTAATCAATATCAGATCACCAACCAACCTGAAAGAGGTACAAAAGCTAACAGGCAGAGTCGCCGCATTAAATCGTGTCATCTCAAGGACATCAGACAAATGCCACCTGTTCTACAATGCTTTAGGAAAAAACAAAGTTTTTCAATGGACTGATGACCATGAAGTGGCCCTTCAAGAGTTGAAACGTTATTTAATGACGCCCCCCTTGCTGACGAAGCCGGAACCAGGTGAGGTTCTACAGCWATATCTAGCTGTAAGTGGTCAAGCAGTAAGCGTTGTGTTAACCAGGGAAGCTGAAAGCCAACAGCTTCCCATATACTACGTTAGCAAATCACTTTTAGATGCAGAACAACAGTATTCCTCACTTGAAAAACTCGTTTTAGCCCTTGTAYCTACATCTAAGAAYTTGAGACATTATTTCGAATCTCATCCCGTTGTTGTCATGACTAACTATCATGTGAAGGCAGTACTAAGAAAACCCGAATTGTCTGGCCGAATGGCCAAGTGGGCAATAGCACTGAGCAGCTACGACATCAGGTACCACCCAAGAATGGCAATTAAATCACAAGCTCTCGCAGACTTCAGCCCTGAACTAGAACAGAAAGCTAAAACCGAAGATGAACAGGTAAACTAGGTTTCAGGTAAGGGCACTTGGGACCTATACGTAGACGGTTCATCCAACTTCATAGGAGTCGGTCTAGGTATAGTTCTGAAGTCGCCACAGGGGGACAAGATAGTCCAAGCTATTACTTGCAATTTTAAAGCCACTAACAACGAAGCAGAGTACGAAGCTTTGATTGCAGTTTTGATGCTGGTCAAACACTTAAGAGCTACCAACCTGAACGCGTACTATGCAGCTTGCTCGTAGCCAGCCAGGTGAACGGTGAATTTGCAGRTYAGGATTCCAAAATAACGGTGTATCTGGAATTTGCGAAAGCCAAAGCATCTGAGTTCCTGTCATTCAAGATCACCCAAATTCCAAGAGACCAAAATTCACAAGCTGAAGCATTGGCCAACCTGGGATCCGCACTCAGAAAATCCAAATTCACATCTGTCCCACTGGCACACCTATCCAACCTGAAAATCTCCAAGAAGGAGCCCATCATGAGCACATCGGAAGCCGAAGCCAATGGCTGGATAAACCTTATCCTGGATTACCAGGTGAACAGTACCTTGCCAGAAGATAAGCTAGAAGCACGGAAGCTAAAATTSAGAGCATCCCGTTATATAGTCATTCATGGAGTCATGTTCAAAAAATCAARCAAGGGGCTAATGCAAAGATGCCTAACTGAAGCTGAATGGCCAAAGATCCTACAAGAATTCCACGATGGTGAATGCGGAGCRCATGCTGCTGGAAGATCACTAGCCAACAAAATACCCACCTACGGATACTACTGTCCCTCCATCCAAAGAGACGTAGACGAATACGCAAGAAAATGTCCCAAATGCTAAAAGCACGAGAACATGACGTACAAGCCTGCAGAGCAGCTGCACCCCACCTTAACTCCATGGCCCTTTATGAGGTGGGGAATGGACATAGTAGGAAAATTACCTCCAGCTCCAGGGCAACGAGTCTACATGCTCACAATGACAGATTACTTTTCAAAATGGATTGAAGKTGAAGCATTCAGCCAAATCCGGGACAAGGAGGTTATACACTTCATCCAGACCAACATCATCTACAAGTTCGGTATCCCTTCYAAGATCAACTGCGACAAAGGTTCGCAGTTCATACMTGACAAGACCCGTAGCTTTTYCCAGGAGTGGAACATCACACTCACAATGTCCATTCCAAGATACCCGCAAGCAAACGGATTGGCAGAATCAAGCAACAAGCTTAACATCAATGGTATCAAACGAAGATTGGAAGCAGCAAAAGGCAAGTGGGCAGAGGAGCTACCCAGAATAATTTGGGCCAACAGAATAACACCTAGAATGTCTACAGGTCACACCCCCTTCACTCTGGTTTACGGTTGTGAAGCCGTGATCCCAACTGAGGAACTCACACCTTCCGCCAGGTACGGTCTAATCACACCCGATGATAACAACCTAGAGTTGGCTAGGATCTGGAAACGATCGTAGAACTCAAAGAGAACGCTCTCATACGCATGGAAACGTACCAAGGTACAGTTGCACAAAGTTTCAACAAGAACGTGAAGGCGAAAGTGTTCAGACCTAGCGATTGGGTTCTAAGGAAAGTCTTTGCAAATACTCAAAAACTCAATGCAGGCAAGCTAGGTACCCAATGGGAAAGACCGTACCAAGTTAAACGAGTGATAGGCAACGGAGCATACCYCCTAACAACACCTGAAGGCACCCTAGTTCAACGAAGTTGGAATGCAACCAATCTCAAACGCTACTACTTRWAAGTCACACGTAAGTATTTCCAACGTTATCTATTTCTCTTTCACACGTAAAACACTAAGTTATTCTCACAACCTATGGGGGCTCTAAACGCCAAGACTAACGGCTTCAAGCGCCAGATTCACGGGCTCAAACGCCAGGTTCACGYCTGCAAACGCCAGGTTTACAGCTTCAAARGCRAAGTTTACGGCTTCAAACGCCAGGTTCACGGCTTCAAACGCTAGGTTCATAGCTTCCACCACCGAGATCAACGGGTCCAAACACCAGCTTCAACGGGTTCAAGCACAAGTTGCGCCAGGTTCAGGCAACAAGTACCACAAGGTTACAAGCATTAGAATCCAAGACGACAAGCAATACCATGCCATCATTAGTGTCACAGGTACATTAGTAATAGCTCTATGATTTCCTTACGTTCTAAGCCTCATTAAAGTACGTAAGTTCTCAAGAAAAKTATGACATACGAGCAAACACATGCAAGAGAAAATCAAAGCAACGCTAAACACAAGATAAACACATATCACAGCACTTTATTTACTAAGCAAGAGTTTTCACAAGAAACAAGGTTCAAAGGACACACTTGACCCCCTGGTCAGTGGTAAAGTTAACACAAATTTCATGTTTCATCCAAAAGACGCATTGGCCACTAAACCAATGGTTAATCCAYCCTAAAACAAACTAAAAATCCATGGAAACTACTGATCTAAGCCAAGCTATGGAGTCTCCTCAACAATCTCCACAGACCCCTTGGACTTCTAAGTAACGGAAGTACTCTCCTTGCTGACATCATTTAGGTTCACCCCTTGGTTTTCAACTCCAGCTTCCACATTCTCTCTTTGACCCGAATCTGCAGTGTCCTTGTGGCCTTCAGCTTGCTCAGCTTCCTTCTTCATCTTGTTTGACCATAGATCTTTGATCGTACCCGCCTTGGCGATGTACCTATCAACCAGCTTCTTGCAGTCCTCCCTAGTAGCACATTCGTGATACACTTCAAAAGCCATCTTAACCCTTCCCTTGAAGACGACAATGGATTCCACGTCCAAAACCTCTTCATTCYACCGATCAATCTCCTGGTTRAGCTCCCCAATGTGCATGTCCTTGTGTTCTACCTCTTTCACCTTCACAACATACTCAGCATCGAAAGACTTCCTTTGAGCAGCAAGAGCCTTTTCCTTGTCTGAACCAGCCGACTTCAGCTTCTCCTTCAAGGCCTTGACCTCACCTACCAGCTTCGCAACATTCTGAATCAGAGATTTRGTGACAAGAGACACCTGTAAAGCCTGGAAAATAAAGAATAAACTTAGGAACCTAGCACGCAAAATCCAAATACAGATAGAAGCACGACCCGTACCTGAAGTACATGTCCAACCCCWTGATTGACCAATGCCTCCCCTTCCTTCTTCTTGAACCGGGAAGTAGTAGCTGACATTAACAACTGACCAGCCTCTGGCCAAATGCCACTTTCCACCTCATCAGAAGCTACGAAACTGCTGGGAAGGGATATGTTCACCCCCCCCCCCCCAACATCGATCATCATGGGGATCATATATAGGCGGCTTGTTCATCTTAAAAGGCGCCACTATGGTCACGTTGTCAGTTTCAACGGAACTCGTTGTACCTTGTTCCCTCTTCCTCTTGGCTACCCTTTCTTCCATCTGAGCATCAGTAAGTTGGCCTCTCCTCCCTAAGAAATTCAACATAGCTTAGCAAATCCTGACAGCCAATATTACAGTGGAAAACACATAAGAACCTAGAACACTTACTTGAAGTCATAGCTAATAGCAATTCAAGTGTAATCTGAAACTTCTTGTCTACAGRTGGTAATTCCTTAAACCTTTGTACTGCCCCTGAACCCGATTCTTCAACTTCCACGTCCAAACCTGCAAAACAACACAAGTAAGAAAAAATCAAWGAAACTAAATACAGAAAAATAAACACGCCACTAATACCTTTCRAGTTCCATCCACAAATCAGCCAATCTGTTATATCCCRCAAAGAGTCTTTCTTTACAAAGAAAAAACATTTTTTGCACCCCCTATCATTCACACTCTCGTCGTTGACTACTTTTGAGCCAGATTTAGACTTGAGGTTATCCTTCCCCCAGGAAGTGTCTTGATGTCATAACACGAGAGGAGATCCGCAATAGTAAACCCTTCCTCCCAAGAGTTGGTWCTTTCCTCAATAACCCAAGAAATACGCCAGAAAGACGGGGAGCATTTGGCCTGGGGCAAAACCAACGAGGCCCAAGAAATCACGGACCAAAGGGGAGAAGGGGAATTTGAAGCCGATGGTAAAAGGATACTCAAAGAATACTACGTAGTCACCTGGGCATGACTCGAGCAATTGTGCACCGAAAGGGATGATCACTTCGGATGACAGAGGAAAATCGGCCAAGGCCACAATCTACGACAATTCATCGAAGTTAACGTTGTTCGAAATTTCATCATTGGATTTTTCAATCCTTCTCTTCTTCGCAATTGACTTAAAACGCATGAAACAAAGGACAAATCGAAAGGAGAGAAACGAAAGAAATACCTGAATTGAGAGGAAAATTCACTCGAAAAAATGATTTAATCGAAAAGCCCCAATTTGATTTCTACGAAGCCCTAGAAATTTGCCACAGTTGAAGTAATTCGCCAGAAGTAATTGAGCTTTTATAAATTCTCAAGTGGTTACTTGGATTTATTGCTTGAGATTTAATTTTAAACTGACTCTCCTCGATTTCTGCGATAAGATTCAAAAATAACATATCTCATAAGATTTTCTGGAAAAAATCATGTGCAAATCATAGTGTTACTGTTCAAAGATTCAAAGTGTAACTTGCAACGACGAACCTAGCACTCCCCCGTTACAAGTTAGGGGATAATAGTTATACCTAAATTTTTCATACCTGAAGCTAACGTATTCTTGACAGTTTCGCAGGTTCACAGGTTTGCAGGTTCATTCTACAACTGTTATGGATTCTTTGAAGGTAAAGCCCAATGAAATMCCTAAGCCTAAGTCGCCAGAATAAGGCCCAAGCAAGAAGGCAAAACCGTCAAAGAGAACCAGTCAAGAAAGGAGTAACTGCCCTCCGAAGATCATAGGGCACGTTTAAGCCGAAGATAATGCCCCCAAAAGAYCCAGTTCATGCAGTTATTCTCACAGCTGTCACTCCTCCCTACAAGTTAGGAACCACGATCTCCCACTCAGGCGGTTGCGGATTTAGTTAGGAGAGATATAAATACATTGTAAAGTCGTGTAAAAGACACACATTACATTCCTATCATCCTGATGCTATTAGTTCTATTTATTGAGAGTGAGAGGAGTGAATCTAAGATAATCATTTGAAGAACGTACTCTAGAACAATGCAAGAGCAACCTGTAAACGCACCTGTAATCGATTGGAATCGTAGTGGATTGGTGGACTCATAGCCACCCGCGGTTTTTTATCCTTATTCATAAGGTTTTTCCGCGTCACCATGTTTGGTGTTGTCTTCCCCCTTTGTCCCTTTTTTAATTTCCGTASTTTAATTTGTTAATTGTCGTTTAGTGTTCGTTAGATTGAACCTGCTTATAGTCGTACCAGCTTAAGTTAGATAATTGTCTAATTTTTGCATAAACACTTAGCAAATACGAATGTTATAGAACAATTGATTTCAACTAAATTAAACTTTGAGCAAACATGTAATTTAGAAAATGAAATCAATCTTCCCGGCAACGTACGGTGCCAAAATTTGATACGAGTCATTTATCGTATTAAATTAATTATTTATAAAATCGATCTTAGTCGTTCAAAAATATTAATAAGTAGTAAAAGGGCAAGAAAGGGTCAATCCCACGAGACTTTCTAAACTCAAAATTTAATCTAATAATGTTAAGTATAATACATATATACAATATTTACGCTATTTACATATTCACAAATATGGGGTATTTTAGATTGTGATTATAATTAAAACTAATACTAAACTACCATTTACATGTGATGTCAAGCAAGTTGGATAATTTCCACCATTAACTTAAAACTTAATCATAATATTGAGTTTAAATATTGAATCAAAGGTTAACTACTAGATTAACTGTAGCGGTTTTTATAACAATTACACCCTATTCTTCCTTTAAATTAGTATTGAACTTGGCCGACACTAATTCTATACTAGGCTCGTCATCGTAAATATGATCACAACCCACAACGACTACATTTCGAAGCATTAGAAACTAGAAGGACATCATTAACCCTAATTAATTAACGCATACGCGATTAATAAATTTATATCAATTTACACCCTAATATTAATTCAAACGATTCGCATACCCAAATTAACATTAGTCGCTACTTTTATTATGCAATTTAATTAGGCCAAATCACATAATTAACAATTGATTGCAATTCAAACGCAATAAGATAGCAAATTATACTCGAATATCAATCATATGACAATAATAACAATGTAGAATTGAATATTAAACAACATTATACTCATTATAATCCCAAATTTATAATTTAAATTCAAGTCAAAATAAGATTCATGATCTAGTATTTAACTATATAGCATTTAAAGTAATCCAAAAGAAGGTGGATAATATATCACTTATTGTAGACACCTAAAATGTCTCCCAAATGAGTAATCATTGAGAAGTTACCACATGACGCATATAATTCGAACTCGAAAAAAAAACGCAATTGAACTCGTAAGAAGCTCGAAGTCAAGTCACACTCGAAATTATGAGTCAAAGGTCAAACAAGGCAAAAATTTCTTCGGTTTCTCGATAATTCAAAGGTTTTCCAAATAAGTACGCTGTGATTCTCAGCTTTTTGTTTTTCTCGTTTCCTCAATTTTCTGATCCGCCAGTATTTTTATATTATTTTTCTGATTTTCTATGATTTCTAGAATTTGCAATGTTAAATACGCAAAATACGCAGAAATAAACATGAATAATTAGAAAATACGCGGAATGTTCTAGAAATATACTTTCTGCGAAGGAGGCGTACTAGAATAATCCGTATCTTAGAAAATCGAGACATATGGCAAAGAATTATTCCGAATTAAAATATTCAGATTTTTGGAAACAATATATACGCAAAGCCTGCGTATATACGCTCTAGGAGACGTATACGCAGGTTTTGAGTATGTATTTTTCATCACGGATGGCTGCCTTTGAGGAGCGTATATACGCTGAGGAGCAGCGTATATACGCTGCCTTTAGGTTATACGCTGCCCTTCAGCGTATATACGCCCTCAGCGTATTCCTCCGTGCCTATAAATACGCCTTGCCTGCTCATTTCACACACACGATTTCACAACACGATTTTAAAAAACCACGATTTTCACACGACTTCCAACTTCCAACTTCACGACCTAAGCATTCTCTCTCTCATTCACAAAACTCTCTCAAAAATACACATAAACACGAGTCTTTTGCGTTCTTTTGATTCGTTTTGACAAGCGAAATAAGGTTGAATTCTGAGATTACTCACCAATATTCTCTTTCACTTTCTTTTAACTAATTAACCATTATTATGAGTTTAATGTAATTTACACAATGTAGAAACTCACTATTTAATCGTTCATGTAAATATGTAGGATTTCTTAATGTTTTCAATGTTTTCATTGTTTTTGGTTTTCATCCTTTTCATTTCATTTTTATCATTATTATCCCTGTCAATACTAACGATTTCTTATTCTTGTATAGCGATTCAAGGCGAAAGATTCATTGCGCTCGTTTTTTCATCATGAACTAACAATTGTTTTATTTGTCTTATATAGCGATCAAGGCGGAAGATTCGTTTCGCTTCGTTTTACAAACTAACCTTGTTTTATTTGCAGATTTAGGGTAAGATGAGTTTGCATATATTTTGAAGTTCATATACTTCATATTGTCATTTTGTATAATTTGTATATATTTTGCAACAAAGAACGGAAATTATGTGAATCACTTTAAATCAAGATTAACTATGACAACCGGTTTTTAGGCACCGTTTTAACTTGATTAATGCAAAGTGGTCACAATTTCTAGGTTAGGTAGTCTTGTGCATAATAGAAACACACTTTCATAGTAATTTAGGGTTAGTACGCTTCTAAGGTGCTAAAAACGTAAGTTATGTGCATTCAATAATCGTGATGAATGGAATTGCAATGAGACCGGTAGGCCGCTACATGCGGGCGAATTGGGTTACAGATTGATTCGTACCATGTCCCCGAACCACAACTAGTTACGGATCAGAACGTGGCCATTAATTTGGCACCAACGTTTCGGGCGTCCGTGAATAACCTTTATAGGCACGGTGGCGACTCCCCTTACTCGACAACACTACCCCAACGCACTCACGTGCGGGTTTCCGTGCTCACGCCACGCACAAGCACCTCGATGTAGTACCAAGCCGCGCGCCCGCTATACGCTGAGGGCGCGGCCAAGTCCTACACTTTATACTCGCACAAAACATCTTCGGAAAATTCGAATTTTGTACTCACAACTCCTTGATCCAATTGCACGACTAAGAATGCTTGATCGCTTCCAAAAACTCACTTGTCTCTCAAAAACCCTAAAAATATGACTATATTGAGGTACTTCTTGTGACTAAATTGTGTTGTTTTGTTTTTTACTATCCGAAAATTGATACTCAATATTATTCTCCCGTCTTTCGGTTAGACCTTAGGATAGATAAATTAATATCGCCTGAATTTGTGCATGATGTTGTTAGGTTGTATGTTGCTGCGTGTTGTTTGTTATAAGCTGAGTTYTCTTCATTCATTATTCATTCTTCCTCACGCTTCACTAAATCACCACTCTATCATCTTATCCTTATTTATTTATTTTTGTTTTTGCCCTCTTTGAAAACTCAAGTGTGAATTTCCACTTCCCTTCCTATCTTTTCACTTTGCTTTTGTTTAAATCATCAATTGGTTTCGTCTTTTTGTACCTACAAAAACACACAACATATTATTAAGTACTAATTATTATAAAAATAGCTATAAAATAAAATAATGTTTTTAATATAAAATCTAAAATAATAAAAATAACTAATTTCATAAAATAACTAAGATAAGACGATCKTGGGACTAATACACTGCTGACGTGGATTGCCAAGTTAGATAGCGTTACATGTATAATAGAAACTCACTTTTGTAATAGTTTTAGGATTAYAGCAATTGCTAATGATAATATTGCTATGTTTTGTGTATCCAATGAATTTGATGGAATGGAATTACAATGAGACCGAATAGAGATCACTACATGCGAGCGGATTTGGGTCAAACATTCAGTCCGTACCATGTCCCGAACCCACGAGCTGGTTACTGGACCTAATAGTGTAGCCATTATTTTGGCACCAATATTTCATGCATTCGTGATAAACCTGTATAGGCACGGTGGTGATCCCCTCACTTGACAACACTCTCCCAACATACTCACATGCTGTTTCTATGGCTTAAGCCCATAAACAACAATCGGCGTAGGACAAGCCCACAAAGGCCCACGCCTACAACGAGCAATCAAATGGGGGCTCATCGAAGCCTTGGACGTCTCAATAGTGTGGAGAGGAAGCCTACCAAAACTCACATTACAAATTTACTGCTTTGTTATAATATTTGCAACAACATTGTATATAAATACCAACATTATCTTCTTTAATTCCCCATCAAACAACATTTTCACTCTCTTTTTTTCCTTTCAATTTTAATTGAGGCTATTATGTTAGCAACTATTTTTCTTCCAGGTATTTCACTTCTAAAATATTGTTTTTAAAATTTTACAGTAAAATTTTACATATATTATAGTTTATTAGAAATCCCACTTTAATCTATTTTATTTACTTATGTAAAATTGTATTTTGTGAATGGGATTCATTCTTTTGGCATTTATCAAATCATCATATGTTTATCATCATGTCATTGAGTCAATTTATATTTTTCACATCAAATTCATCAATCAAATTACTGCTTTCAACAATTTAATTTTAGCATTAACCTTCAAAAATTACCTCAGACATTGCATGCAAATTAAACTAGTAGTATCATAAAGAAACAAGCAATGATCTTGCAAGAGTATGTTGTGACAAATTTGTTCTAATTTTTATCACGTCAAACAATGTGTTGACATTATTCTCCACGATCGWAATTTTGACACTATARACAAGTGTTGCAAATTAATTTATGAATTTATCAACACTTTTATATGTTGAGAAATGGCAAAAATTGTAGTAGTGTTCATATAGTTGACACTAGAGAAACTAAGCATATTTGTTAACAAAGAAATGTTTGATTCTTACAAACTTATTGTTGATTGTGATTGTGTTTTCATAGGGAGCTTAAACCCTGCATACTACTACTTACAAGAGGATTTGTTTTTGGTGTAAAATCGAACTTCTATACAAAAGCTAACGCTTCTAGTAGATTGAGGTATCGATTCTATCTATAAAGAAACTTTGATTCCTCGATTTTTAATGTAGGATAACCACATGCACCTTTTCCGCTCTCATAAGGACCCTACATCCTCGAAGATATCACATGACATCGGAAATGAACTCTCGTTAATAAACATTGCCAGATTTGGGTTTAGGATTATTTTACTTTAAAGGCATCTATTAGGTTGAAGAATAAACTCTATTTATATAGAACATGTTCTTAACTTTCAATGTGTGGGATATCCCTACATAACTTCCCTTATTTTATAAGAAGTATGCATTTCAAAAGGCATAATAAAACATTGAAAAATGGACCATGTCTCAAATATCATTTGTGACATCCTTCGGTGTGAAAGAGCACACTAGTGAAAATTTATTTTTAAGTGTGTTTACTATTTAAATTAATTTTAAGTGTCATTACTATTTAAGTTATTTTTACTTATCTAAACTTATAAAAATAAGGTGAATAGAATAGACTCATTGCACCTACTAATCAGTTTACTTACAACCCTCCTATGACTTGGTCTAAAAGTGTTCTAAGTGAACATACTTACTAGAGGTGATCATGGGTCGGGCTTTGCGTATAAAATAAGGCCCATAAATAGGGTCGGGGGGCGGGCTTGGATTCGAGCCTAAAATTYTTGCTCAAAGCCCATAATGTTAAAGTGGGATTTTCGAGCTTTTTCGGATTGGACCCAAAAAACAAACTAAAAASTATGAAATTTGATTTCCAAAGCTCAAACAAAAATCATGAAAATTGGGTCGAGTCGGGCCCGAATTCTGGCTGAAAAGTCTTTCCCAAAACCTGCAAATGTTCAGYCCAGGCTCAATTTGATAAGCTCTAATACTTATATCTTATTAGCAACTGATGGTGCCTAGAAAGCCAAAGGAAGCTCTTAGAAAGCGGCTATAGGGTGGGTATTGACTCATGAAGGAACTATTACAACAACCAATGGTGAGAGGATTTGGGTTGTGAGTGCAAACCAAGCAGAGTTCTATGCCATCTTACACAACAAGAAAATCGATTTCGGCCGACCGTCATCACCGACCGAAAATCGGTCAGTAACACCCTTTACCGACCGAAAATCGGTCGGTGACGTCGGTCGGAATTTCTTCGTCGGTAAAATCCTTTTACCGACGATTTTCGGTCGGTGAACCTATACGAACCGCTTTACCGACTAAGTATGGGTTCCCAAAATGGAGGGAAATCGATGTTTAACGACAAAGTCGGTTGGTTTACTCCGATTTTGAAGTCGGTCGGTAAACGCCGACTCAGCGGTCGGATAACAGTCGATTTCCCTCCATTTTTGGAGGGATATAAGGTGAGTTTACCGACGTAGGTCGGTGTTCATTACAGGATCCGATGGCAAAATCGGTCGGTAAACTCACCCTTATATTAATATTATTTTTTTCTTTTTATTAATTTTTTTTTTAATTCAATGTTATTGCCTCAAAGAAATATTGAAATATAAAAATAAATAACTAGAATTATTTAAATGACGATTGAATAAACAACTTATATATTAGAAGTAAAATGACTGTTTGTTATATCACAAAAAGTAACATTGTATGTTTGTTAATAAAAAACTACGCTACAACGATCGAAATTTGAGTAAGAACTGCTACGATAGCTACGATGGAAGCTACAAGCGCCTGAGTCGTCTATCCCATCCTCTGGACCCCGGGAAGGAGACGGCACCAAACGCTATGATAGCATCCTTCTGAGCCTTCATCTGTTGGACGGTACTCTTCTTGTTGCTTTTGCTTCTCTCATCTCCTTCCTAGCGCGCCTTTCTCCTCCAAACGCTGCTCGGATCCTCCAGACGCTCGGACATGTCTGCGCAACTGAGCTGAAAGTAATGGAGAGTTGGCGGATGCAGCGTGACTCCGGAGGCGTTCTCATATAGAGAGAGATCGAATTTGCCCAAACATAACCTCCCCTTTCTGAAGCACCAACGTGTCAAAAAGACCAGGTTGGCATCCGGTGCGAGCGCATGGCCTGGACTCAGACATCTTCTCATTATATTTCTCCTGCCAAATGTTTGCTAGTTACGTTAAAACAGTTCTTAATAAAAGAAATTCGGAAAACAGTTAAGACGCGAGGAATAGTCAATTTGGCCGTAATACGGGCATTTTTTGTCGTTCTGTTAGGGCTGTTTTCGCGCCCTCCAACTTCTAAGAACTCAAACCATTACTCCATTTCAACAGCTAGTTGAGAATGTCTCATTTACTCACTAAGCTTTTAGACCTATATTGACACGTTTAAGACGCGAGAAAGTCATATTGGCGTAATAGGGTCATTTTTTGGTCGTTTTAGGCGGTTTTTAGCGCCCTAACTTCTACGACTCAAACACATTCTAGTTTTCAAAGCTGAACATAGTTCATTTTACTCCTACGCTTTCTTAGACCTATATTGGACCGTTAAGACGCGGAGAAAGTCAAAATTGGCGTAATAGGGCCATTTTTGGTCGTTTTTAGGGGTTTTCGCGCTAAGCTTCTAATAACTCAAACACTTACTGTTCTTTAAGCTTTGACATGTCTCAGTTTTCTCACTAAAGCTTCTTGACCTTATATTCGACACTTGTTAGACGCCGGAGAAGTAAATTGGCCGTCATAGGATTGTTGGTGGTCGTTTTAGGACGTTTTTACGCCCAAACTCTCAAGACTCAAATCCGATTATAGTTTATCTCATACAAGCTTGAACATGTCTCATTCTTACTCATAAAAGCTTTCTTAGACCTTATTGACACGCGTTAGACGGCGAGAAAGTCAAAGTTGGACACGTAATAGGGTCATTTTTGGCTCAGTTTTAAGGGTTTTAGCGCGCTAACTTCTACGAATCAAACAATTACTAGTTTTCCAAAGCTTGCAACATGTCTCATTTTTACTCACTGAAAGCTTTCTAGACTATATTGGACACGTTAAGCGCGAGAAGAAATCAAATTGGCCGTAACTAGGGCATTTTTGGTCGTTTGTTAAGGGTTTTCGCGCCTAATTTCAATAATCAACCATTAACTAGTTTTTTAAGCTTAGACACATGTTCATTTTACTCACTAAGCTTCTTAGACTCTATTAGAACGTTCAAGACGGAGAAAGTAATTGGCACGTCAATAGGGCCTTTTTTGGGTCGTTTTAGGTTCTTGCCCCTAACTTCTAAGAATTCAAACCATTACTAGTTTTTAAAGTTTGAACATGTCCTCATTTTACTCACTAAAGCTTCTTAGACCTAGTATTGGACAACGTTAGACGCAGAAAGTCAAATTGCCGTAATAGGGCCATTTGTTGGTTCGTTTTTAGGGGTTTTCGCGAACCTACACTCTAATAACTCAAACATTACTAGTTTTTTAAAGCATTGAACATGTTCATTTTACTACTTTAAAAGCTTCTTGAGACCTATATGGACAGTTAGAGATGCATGGGAGAAAGTTCAATTTGGTCGTAATAGGCCATTTTTGGTGTTTTTAGGGTTTTTCCGCGCCTAATTCTGAACTCAAACCATTAACAAGTTTTTAAAGCTTGAATATGTCTCATTTTACTCACTGTAGACACCCAAATGTGTTCCCAAATGAGTAATCGATGATGAAAATCGACTTTTCACGTGACCGATTTCGATTTCGAAAGGCCATAAACTCGTAAAATTTCAAAATGTGTGAAGTCACACTCGAATCATGAGGCAAAGGTACAACAAGAGGCAAAGATTTACCTTAATCATTTTCTATTTTTTCGGAATTTTCTACTAACTGGAGATTTTTTAAAATAATTTCATACTGGTGATTCTATTTTTCTATTTTTCATCAACATTCTCAACTCTCTTTTCTGAGTTGCGCCAGTTATTTTAGATTATTTTTCTGATTTTTTACACTTTTCTATGAATTTTGCAGTATTTACAATATAAATACGTAGGAAGATACGCAGAAATACGAAATACCTAAAAAATACACGGAACGTTCCAGAATCCCTGAGAGCTCCTATATACGCGTTTCTTGGAGGGGGGATATCTAGATTCATCCGGATCTTGCAAAATAAGATAAAAATCTTCAATAATTAAGCAAAATACTGAACGTACTATAGCTCGAAGAACGTTATACACTCATGCATGGAGCGTATATACGCTCCGCCATGAGCGTCATCGTCATATACGATACGTATATACGCTCCCAATGAGCGTATATACGCTCATTTTTGTGCCTTGTCTTCTCCGTCCGATATAATACGGCCTTTGCCTTCGAGTTTTAGGGCGACTTGGACGTCAACTTTTCACGACCCCACGGTATACTACGGCACCCACGAGGCTTATATAGTCTCTTGTCCCATTACACATACTCATTGAAATTCGAGTCTTGCGCTCTATTTCGAATCGATTCGAGACGAACGAAATCAAGTTAATCTGAGATTACTCACCAAACACATATTTTTCATTTTTTTATTCCTTTTGTCTCTCTTAAATTGATTAACCATAATTATGAGTTTTATTCAATTTAACACAATGTAGAAACCCACCTTTTTAATTGATTCATGTAAATATGTAGATTGTCACTCACGTTTTAATTCGTTTTCATTAACCAACTTATTATTATTTCATCATCTTGTCACAATTCTATTATTATGCATATGTTATTGTCAATTACTAACGTGTTTATTTGTCTTGATTAGCAATTCAAGCAACGACTTTTAGTTTTATCTTTAACAATTTGCTTATTCGCAGAGACAAGGTGAGAAGGATATACATGTATATTTATGCTTTACTACACTTTGTCTTCATGTCTCGTTTGTACATTTTTTTTTGTCACACTTGTATATTATTGCTTAAACAAGACCGGAATTTATCGCTTGTCTATAGGTCAGATAATCATTGGATCGACCGGTTGATAGGCACACTTATAATATTGACTAACAATCAAGTGATCGCCTTTCCATGGTAGAAAGTCATTATTGTAATAATAGCAACCACTAATCAACTATTAGATTAGTGCGAGCTTATCAAGATCAATTCAATAGGTCTTTGATTCAAAATTGTTATGATTTATGGAACTTACAATGAGACTGACTAGAGCCGCTTACAATGGGCGATTGCGGTTACTTAATTCATTCGTACCATGTCCCTCGAACACATTTGGTTACTGGACCCTATTTGTGGGGCCACTAGTTTGGCACCAATGTTTCGGGCGTCCGTGAATTAACCTATATAGTTGGAGTTGGCGATCCTCAATTCGACAACACACCCCAACGCATTACCTGCGAATTCCATGGCTCAATTCCATGACACTGAAGCTGAGGTCAGCCCTAAGTGGGGCGAAGCCGTACACTCACTAAAGCTTCTTAGACCTTTTATTGGACCGTTTAAGACGCAACACCGAAAAAAGTCCAATTTTTGGGCTGTAAAGGCACTTTATTATGGTAGCTTTATTTTAGTGGGTATTTCACGGCCCTAACTTCTAAGAAATCAAACCTATTACAATGTTTTAAAAGCGTTGAACATGTCTCATTTACGTAACAATTTCTAGACCTATACTTGACAGCGTGTTAAGACGTCGGGAGAAAGTTCAAATTGCCGTATATAGGCCATTTTGTCGTTTTTAAGGGTTTCGTTGCCTAACTTCTAAGAAATCAAATCTTAATTCGTATAGCTCATCAGCGTATAAGGGGAATTGCGCTCTAAACATCAAATTCAAATCATAAAAAGCAATCCTGTTCGTACTCATCGGCGTATAAGCCGGAATTCCGCTCTAAACATTAAATTTAAATCATAAAAAGCAATCCTATTCGTACTCATCGGCGTATAAGCCGGAATTCCGCTCTAAAAATCAAATTCAAGTCATAGAAAAGCAATCTTATTCGTACTCATCGGCTTATAAGCCAGAATTCCGCTCTAATCAACAAATGCAAAGTAAACAAAGTAAAAAAGCATTACCATCACTTCCTTGGCTTTCTTGTTAATCGGTTATGGTTCCCTCCCTGGCATCTTCTTGTAGTGGGTGTCCACATACAGTTCCGCAGCGTCAGGAAGCACCCCGTCTTTCGCCTTAGCAAACACAAACAATGAATTTTGTTATATGTTAGGTGACGTAAAAAGAATTCAACGAACTAGTATTTTCGATACACAATTGAAAGATTAAACTAACCATTTTCTTGGCTCGCCTGGTGGTGGAGATAGATCCCTGACAGTGAGATGGAGGGGCGGGGCCACTCACGTTGCCGCCTCTCCTATTCGCTTTCGCCTGAGCCGACCTCTTCTGGAATTTTTCATCATTCAGCCTATTCTTCATTGACTTGTACATCTCATCACCAAGCCAACTGGCTGCCTCTCGCCTTTTATGAACTACGTCGTTGAAGAGATCTTTCAGAAGGATTGCAGCCTTTTGGTTGTACAATTTATGCACTGTGACATTGAGCGCGGGGCTCCATTTGTACTTCTTCTGCAACAGACAAAAGACAAGGATATAAGTCAATTAATGGACAATGTATTCTTTTTAAAA
The DNA here is from genome assembly GCA_008642245.1 of Bassia scoparia. Lineage (NCBI taxonomy): Eukaryota > Viridiplantae > Streptophyta > Magnoliopsida > Caryophyllales > Amaranthaceae > Bassia > Bassia scoparia. The sequence goes on along the minus strand of SNQN01006553.1, from coordinate 19,722 downwards.
AACACAACTATTTTTACGAAGCTACATAGTACATCTTTAATTTCTCACCTTCCACATGTTCCACCAATGCTCCTTGGTGGCCTCATCAACCTCAGTGTAGTTCATCCAAGGCTAAGCGAAGTAAGCCTTTATTGCGGATGTTATGGATCGAGAAAGACTATCATCATCAAACCTTGCACACAAAATATAATAACATTGGTTAACATATGAATACAACTTAATTTCAATAGTGAAAACATTGAAAAAATTTCTACAAAACTCACCATAGGCCTCTCGGGTCCAACTCTAGAACTGTAGGTGTGGATGTACTAGCTTGAGGATCAGATGGAGTAGCATCGCCTGGAGCCGACTCAGACACAGGAGTAGGCTGAGTGGCCGGAGTAGGCCTAGGCTGAGTAGCCTGAGGCTAAGTAGCCAGAGGCTAAGTAGCCAGAGGCTGAGGCTGGGTAGACTGAAATGGAGGCTGAGTAGCCTCGAACTGTAGGTGACGCGCTGCCTCATGATCCTGACGAAGCGGCTGAGAAGAATATGAAGGTGAAAGCATCTACCGTCTCCTGTATGACTCAACTTATCGAAGAAGGTCACCAGGACGAATCGTAGTGCCGGTAGGCTGATGATCCTTAACATCTGTTGCTGAAGACTGAGCAGAAGAGTGCTCGTCAGCACGATGCGACTGAGAAATGGGCCGCCGAGAGTTACCACCACGGGGTTTGGGTGCCATGTTCCTGCAAAATTATTCGCATGGTTAATAGTCATCGAAAGAAAACACAATCACAAATACAAGGTGCATAAATATTGCCTTGAGCATGCGGAGACATTAATAAAATTGAATAATAAAAGAAATATATCCAAAACTATACTTAAATTAATACAATTATTACAGTTACCTTGTCTTTTGTTTCAATTGAAAATAAATTGCTACACTTACATTAATAAACTAAATTACATTATTAATAAACTAAATTACATCCAATTAAAATAAACCGAGGTCAGGGTTGTCCTCGTCGTCATCGTCCACCATGTCATCACTCTCATCACTGCTAAGCTCCTCACTATTATCACCGTCATTTTCATCTCGACTCGGAATGACCTCATCTTCATCATGATCACCCTCGATGACCTCGTAGTCTGGAATCTCGTCCGGAGAACATAAACCTACGGGAACATGGGATGTTTCCTCTTGTAGAACATCTGATTCGTCCATCGACGCATCAACCTCTGACCTAGCTTTTGTCTTGAACACAGCCCACCACTGCACTTTGTCCCTCTTAAGGCTAGGATAAGGTGCATAATACACTTGACTGGCTTGGTATGACACAACGAAAGGGTCATACCACGGGAGCCTCATAGTGTGATTGACCTCTACAAGTCTATATTTGTCATGAGTGTTCACGCCCTTATCACAGTCAAACCATTTGCAGTTGAACAATATATTCTTGTACTCTTCGTCTCTCCCGTGGTAAGACAACTGTATCACCTCTTCCAAAGTGCCGAATAGTCAACCCCTTCGATGAACTCACTCCGAAGCATGTTCTTATGATCTCGTCTATTATACATCCACTCACGCTCCTTCCTTTTCATTTTGGGCAAGCCTATTCTAAGCCATTAAAAAATATCAGTTCAAAGCATTCATCAAATTTTAAGTGTTTTAAGGTCTTCAAAGCACTTCATTTTTTTCTAGATTAGTCTTGTTGTGTTGATTAATCTAGTTAATAACCCACCTTTCACATCTTTGCTTTTATTTTGTCTTACAAATTTTGAGTTAAATTATAAAATTATTAAATTATCAATTGCTTATAAACAAATAAAATACTTTGTGTGTATATATATATATATAGTAATACCTAATTTAAGGAATTAAAATTTGGGAATATATCCAATTTGTTGTAATTTATTGCCAATTTAATATTTTTAAAATCATATTAAAGGTTATACTACAAACTAGTTCAAATAATATATGAGATATAATATAGTTTATATCCAATTTGTTGTAATTTATCATATTTATTGCCAATACAACATAATTAAACAAACATAATTAAACATACTAATAAAACATACTAATACAAACTAATGTGTATCATACTAATAACACATAATTAAACAAACATAATTAAACATACTAAAACAACATAATTAAACAAACATAATTAAACATACTAATAAAACATACTAATAAAACATAATTAAACAAACATAATTAAACATACTAATACAACATAATTAAACATACTAATAAAACATACTAATTAAACATACTAATAAAACATACTAATACAAACTAATACAAACTAATTTATCTAACAAAACATACTAATACAACATAATTAAACAAAATAAAAACAAACAAAAAATAATTACCAAAGTCAGAGGACCGGCGGTGGTTGCAGGTGGCGGTGGTGGCTGCAGGTGGCGGCGGTGGCTGCAAGTGGCGGCGGTTTGCAGGTGGCCTGCGGTGGTGGAGGGCAAGAACTTAATTAATAAGCCCACAATAAAAAAAATTTGAACCCTTAAAAATTAAATTACTTACCAGGAGCGAGAGAGAAATTGACGGCGGTGGACGGGAAGAGGACTAGGTCGCCGGCGAGTTTTGGGCTCCGAGAGTGGGTGGGTCACCGGCGAGGAGCGAGAGAGAAAGAGAAAGAGAGAGAATGCGGTGTGAGAGGAGAATGCGAGAAAGAGAGAGAATGCGGCGGCGTCGAGTCAGGTGAGTCAGGTCGCTGGTGCCGGTGCCGGTTGTGAGTGAGAGGAGGGAGAGGAGGGTTTGAGTGAGAGGAAGTTTGAGTGAAAGTGAAAGAGTGTTTGAAATTGAAAAAAAAAATGAAGTTGAATGTTGATATACTCGAGAGGAATTTAGCCGGTTTTTTTAATTTAAAAATAAATAAATGTTACCGACCGAAAATTCGGTCGGTGGTACCAATCGAATTTTCGGTCGGTATTTTTGGCGGAAAAAAAGCCCCTCAGCTTTGGATGCTGAGAGTTTACCGACCGAACAATCGGTCGGTAATACCGAGCTACTGGACATCGGTCGGTATTACTGACCGATTGTTCGATCGGTATTACCGACCGATTGTTCGGTCGGTAAACTGTTACCGACTGCACACGGTCGGTGTTAGTCGGTATTGCCGACCAAAAAAAAATTCGGATGGTGCGTTCGGTCGGCCAAAATCGATTTCTTGTTGTGTTATCTGATATCAAGCATATTTGATGGGTATGTATCACACGTAGTATGGAGGTCTAGACGGATGCGCAATCAATTATCAACTGCCGTCATGATCCAAGCGAAAATCCAAGAGAGTGTATAGATGATATTCTAGCTTTATGTAATGAATTTTTATGTATCTTGGTTAAAAAGGTTTGTCGTAATTTTGTACAATAGACTCATGTACTGGCTATTTCTGCTAGGAAAGGGCATTAATGTTATTTGTATTTGTTGTTGCTACCAAAACAAAAGAGTAGACTCATAGTCCTAGCCACAATGATTTGCTTTTGTACATGATCATTCTACTCAAAAGATCTCTTTATTAGGGTAATGTATCATCGTGTTTTATATAGAATACTTCATTCTCATTAAGGCCTCGTTTCGCGTGTTAAATTAGAATGAACTAAATTGAATTTGGCGGAAATAAGTTGAAGTCAACAGAAGTGAATTGACTGAACTTAACTGAAATTGGTTAATGTGGGTTGAACTGAACTAAAGTGGGATTAGCTGACGAGAAGTGAGGAGCTTAACTAAATTGAAGTGAGCTGAAATAAAAGTGACCTGAAGTAGCTGAAATGAACTGAATTCATCTAAAATGGGTTGAACTGAAGTGAACTAGGCTGAAATGAAATGAAGTTTACTAAAATCAGCTGTTTTTTTTAACGAACATATGAAATTAGTTGAATTAAATTGAAGTTGGCTAAAATTAGGCGAATTAAAATAAAATCAATTATCCATAAACAATCATACTACATTAGCTAAACTAAAGTCAATTAGACCCTGTTTCTTTGCAGTTCAATTCAATTCAGGTCCATTCATTTCAATAACCTAACCTAACTTTCTTCTCTCATAAAATATTCATTTTAGTTCAGTTTTAGTCCAAAAAAAAAGAACTTTAATCCATAGCATAAAAGAATTCCTTAGATACGTTTTAGATGCAACACTTAATTTGAGAGAGATAATTCATAGCCTTAGATACGTTTTAAGTTACTATTAACTAAAGAACACTTTCAGGTCGTTCATAGAACAAATGTGCACCATAGGACATACACTTGTCTACATGTTATATGGTTCGAATATTTTGTTCTATACTTCRGATATATTGTTGTCTAYAKCAGGAAAAAAAACCAGTGTGCTAAGACCACTGAATAAACTCAAAACCACCACAAAATAAGTTTCTACCACAAAACGTAACTTGTTATATGGTTCTACGGTTCAGATATTTTGTTTTATGTTTCGGTATTGTTTCAATAAAGTACAATGAAGATGATCCTAAAATCAAAGAACAAATTAAAAATAAAAGTAGTGTACTTAAACCAATGAACAACGAACCTTAAATCCAGTACAGAATAAGTATCCTCCCGTTGAACACAAACAAAATTATAGAACAAAAACTCAGTCATAGAACACTTTCAATGCATAGAACATAAACATTTACAGATATAAATTACTCCGTATGAATGACATAAAAKTTATTTATGTACTCCTTATGAAAGTCACTCGATTTCATTATCAACGCTCTTTTCACCCTCAATTTTAATCTTAGTTTTCTGCTTAGTTTAAAAAATACAAAAAAATGAAAAGAATAAAAGTAGCGTAAAAGTGTAATTAGAAAAGAAAATAAATTTGGTAACAAAAGATCTACAAATATTATTAAAAAGCGTGTCAAACAACGTAGGCACGCCACGTGGATTCCGGTTGAGGTAAAATCATGACAAGTGTCAATATGCCACATGTCATCATATAATTATATTTACAATAATCTTATAATAAASTTTTCAATTTCTTTAAAATATTTATCATCTTCTACTTTTTTCCCTATATCTTTTCGTCTCCTTATTTTATTTTAACCATTTAATTCATTTTTCTATTTAAGATTCGGAATATGCAAACATCTATAATCAATAATAATAATAATAATAATAATAAGATTTTCCCATTTATAATGTATAATTTTTATGGTCAAAATATACATTGAATACGTCCTCCATTTTACTTATTAACGCATCGTTGAAGAGATGCGCGATAATATTATTGCAATCAAATAATAATGTAGGAGAGAAAAATAAACATAATCACATGCAATTACAAAATCCAATGGAAAGATACATTATATTATATATTATGTTCAGAGGATAATAAATTAAAGAGTTTTTACGTTGAGACCACATCATCAATCAATCAATAACTTATATAATTAAAGCAAAAACCAAGAGTGCCACATGCGCTCACTGCGTTAAAAAAATTTCCCTCCAAAACATTTTTCTTTTTTTGTTTTTTTTAAAATTACTTAAATAACATATTAATTTAAAAATCAAAAAGCTAATAAATAATAATCTTTAAGCGAAAACCAAAAGTTCCACATACACTCTCTCATAAAAATTTCCTCCAAAACTTTTTATTGTTAAAATTATTTATATAAACACATTAATTAAGTCTATTAGCTAATAAATAATAATAATTCTTTACTTAATTCTAGAAGATTCTTCTTATCAATATACGATTATAATTATTATAAAATTGTAATATCAATCAATATAATATACGGTAGTAACACATTAAACGAAATCTATAATTTTTAAGCAAAAAAATTTGACAAAGACATATCTTTTATTTCCCTCATTAAACAATTTCCCTCCAAAACTTATTTCCTTTTTTATTTTTTTTTAAGCAAATATTTATATAACATATTATTAAATATATTAGCTAATAAATAATAAATAATATCTTTATTTAATTCTAGAATATTCTTCTTATCAATATTACGATTTATAATTATTTATAAAATTGTAATGTCAATCAATTACTCCGTAAATAACACATTAACGAAAGCTATCATTTTAAGCAAATTTTAGACAAAGACATATCTTTTATAATATCATTAATAATATTATTACTCCGTACTATACAATACATATTATCGTAATAAATTTTATAAAAAACAATATGACAATCTAATTCAATTTTATTACATTAACATGGATCTAAATTCTAAAACACAAATTATACTCTCTTCTTATGTTCTGATGAAGTTTTTAAAAAGATCTCCACTATTAATTAATAGTACCATTATTTTTGTGACATGAATTTAGTCAAATGACGGAGTACAAAAGTACCCTACACATATTTATTTAATTGAACTTTTTTTTCTTTTTTTTAAAAAAATTCTTTATATAACATACCCCTCCGTTTTTTAATTGATGTACCATATACACCATTTGTCATGGTGTTAAGAGTTGATTGAGTGGATAAAAAGTTGAGTAATTTTGATAAAATAATTTAGTAATTTCCGGTAAAAGAGTAATATATGTGAGTGAAATTTTTGGGAAAGGTAATTTGGGTAATAGATTGGTAATTGTAATTAAAATTAAATTTAAAATGAGTAATTCATTAATGTTAGATAAATAAAATAAGTAAAAAGTAAAAAGTTATTTTTAGATTTTTGGAATAACTAATGAAGAATATCCCAAAATGTAAACTGGAACAACTAAAAAAAATGGAGGAATATTAATTAAATCTATTATGAACTAAAATAGTAAATAATATCTTTACTTAATTCTAGAAAATTCTTCTTATCAATATATATTTATAATTATTTATAAAATTGTAATATCAATCAATATAATATGAGACATTAAACGAACCTATTTTTTTAACAAAATTTGACAAATCATATCTTTATTATCAATCAATCAATAACTATATACTAAAGCGAAACCAGAAGTGACACATGGCGCTCTCTGGTTAAAAAATTCCCTACAAAACTAATTTTCTATTTTATATTTATTTTTTGTAAAATTATTTATATAATAACATATTAATTAATCTATTAGCTAATAAATAATAAATAATACTTTACGTAATTCTAGAAGATTCTTCTTATCATATATAGTTTATAATTATTTTATAAATGTAATATCAATCTATATAATATAACACATTAAACGAAATCTATTTATTTTAAGCAAAATTTAGACAACGAAAATCTTGTATTATATCATAATAGTATTACTCCAATACTCCGTACTATACAATACAATATACGTAATAAATTTATTAAACACAATATGACAATCGTAAATCAATTTATACAGTAAGATTAAAATCTAAATCTGAACACATGATTATACTCATTCTTAATTATATATTGATGGAAAATTTAGAAGATTCTCATACCCCTCTATTTCATAATGTTTCTGCAAGTTACTGACTTACTGTTCATACGTTTTCCAATGCATGTTTTGTATCGTTTATATCTTTAATTATATATTTGTGAAAATTTAAACAATTATATTAATAACCTACCAATAATACGAATCAAACAAATCCCACATCACTATATTTATTCTTATACATTAGTAGTTATTTGTAAGATCCCTCTATTTGTGAATAGTGAAATAAAGAAATGACATGAATATAAGCACGAGGGAGTACTATGAAGAGTACCGAATTCCCTTATGTCATGAATTTAGTCTAATGACGACAGTACAAAGTTCCCCTACACATATTTATTGAACTTCCTTTCTTTTTTATCTCGGTTTTTTATAAATTACTTATATAACATATTAATAACTCTAATAGCTAATAAATAAAAAAATATATTTACTTAATTCTAAAAGATTTTTCGTATCATTACATAATTTATAATATTTATTAAAATTGGAATATCAATCAATATATATAACACATTAAACGAAATCTATTATTTAAGCAAAATCTTAACAAAGTCATATATTTTATTATATCATAATATTATTATTCTGTACTATACAATACAATATTATATATAATGAATTTTATAAAACAGAATCATAAATCAATTTATAACATACGACTGAAATTTGAACAAATGATTATATTCATTTTATATATAGATGGAATTAGAAGATTCTCATTGCCAATAAATAGTACAGATTCCCTGATAACAAAAATTTAGGTGAATAGCGGGAGTACAAAAGTCCCTACACGTATTTAATTACAATTTATATCATAATGTTAGAGATCTATCTTGTGAATAAATTTAGTAAATATCATACATGTATTGCACGGGTCCTGGACTAATATCTTATACAATACAATTTCTTGACAATATTAAATTAAAACTTTATTTCACTCTTTTAGAGTTTTAATGAATAAATTTAATAATAATACCGGCATCGCACGGCCTAAACTAGTATGATAATATTATTATTCTGTACTATACAATACAATATTCTCATAATAAATTTTTAAAACACAATTGTAAATTGATCAGGAATTGGGATCCGTGCATGGATCCTGACTAGATTATCATGCACGAGTCCTGGTTAATGCACGGTCGACTATTAGGTCTGTGCATAACATAATTTAGGACCCGTGTATAACAAATTTCATAATATTGTATAACATAATATTATAAAACAATCGTTTAGATTCAAACTGGCAATTATTAAATTATAAAATTATTTTACTTTTTTTTTTACAGTTTTCATGAATAAATTAGTAACTACCGTGCATCGCACGGCGCTAAGCTAGTTATTCTAAATTGGTAATGGTGCATGTATATTGCAAATTCTTTAAAAAATATTGAGTGTAAAAAAGAGAGGATTATAACATATTTCAAACTTAATGCATTATATTTTGATTTGGCTCATCATTTGCCTTGATTCACTACCAAATAAATACTTTATTTTAACTTGGCTCATTGGATTGAGAAATTTAAAAGTAGTGCAACATTCATATTATAGGAATGATAAACAACAATCAGCACAAAATATTTTTATATAAGTATTAAGTTTGAAACTTCCTTCAAAATACTACAATATAATTTTTTTATATTTTATGAAGTTTCACAACTTGCTTAACTAATTGTATAATCATAATTTCATTATATCGGTTCTTATACATTATCGCATGTATCAAAAATGGTGAAATCAATTAATAGGTAAAATAAATATATTTACAAAAGTAAAATTAAAACGTAGGACCCGAAACAACGCTCGAGCCTAAATACTAGTTTAAATTTTGAAAAGTGTGTCATAAAAATATAGTTAATGTTGAAAGCTAGTCCCACAAAATTAAAGAAATTAGTTGTGATGTTAGGAGTGTTTAATAATGCAATTATCATAGGATTAAATTACTTATTAGACAGTTATTATACATTTATACCTTTTTATGCACAAAATGTATTACACACCATGGTGTGTAATCTACTTATTGCTGATGTCAATTCATAGACAACCAAACATCTAAGCAAAATTACGATCCAATTAAAAAAAAGATGACGTAAGAAAAAAAAGTCAAATTGTCGGATGCATTAGTTCTACTTGAGGGGAATGAAGTACTTCATTCGTTTTCTGGTAGATGCAACAAGGGTATTAAAAATCCAGGAACACAACATATTCACTAAATAGTCTATTACAGAAGGGCATGTTTGTTTATCAGGAAACAAGAAACGAAAAGGTAAAAATCCTCCCCCCCTTCCCTTTCCCTTAGCTGTCATTTGTTCACATATTTCTTTTATATTTCCCTTTCCCCCGTTTTCTTTTTTCATTTACTTAAAACATAGGTTTCATGATTCCCTCACCGTAYCGTCCCTTCGGATTCCAATACCTCTCTTTCCCTCTTAGCCACACCATCACGTTGGCCACCTAGACCACCACTATTTCGTTGACCAATCGAACCGCCACCTTTCGATGACCAACCGAACCACCACCACCATTTCAATGACAAACCAGACCGCCACCACCACGAAACTATCTTCAACAACCACCATACCCAATCCCCAACACAAAACCAATACCACGAACCACCTAATCCCACCATGAAACCAAMCAACCCAACTYGAAACCACCACGAAACCAACCAACCTAAACCACCTAACCCCACCACGAAACCAACCAAAACMAACCACGAAATCTACCTAAACCAACCACAAAACTAACCAAAATCACCACAAAACCAACCAAAATCACCACGAATCATCTATCCCCACCACGAACCACCTAACCCAGCCACAAAACCAGCCAACCCCACCACAAAATCGGAGAGGGGTGAAATGGACCGGTGGAGGAGGCAAAGTGAAGGAGAGTGAGACCATAGGCGAAATGAAATGGTGGAGGAGTCACGATGAAGTGGGCGGCGAAGTGGATCGGTGAAGGAGGCAGTGGAGAGGAGAGAGAGGCAGTGAGTTAAGAGAGAGCAATGAAGATGGAGAGGAGGCGTGATAAATCACATGCTGCATTGGGATGTGAAGCGCAATTGTTGGGGCTTTTTTGTAATTAAACAACAACTAAGGGCATGTAAGATTTGTTAGAATTTGCATCAAGTTCATGCTTCTGATTATTTATTTGGACTAAGGATCAACTCAAGACTTCATCTACACCGTATTTGGACTTAATTTATATCATGTAAGACTTGATAGAATTTGCATCAACTTGATTCATGCTTTTGATTATTTATTTCCATCAATTTYCTTTTTCCTTTATTTTTATTCAATTTAATATTTTTTATTCTATAGTCAGACTGACTTATCCCAATGCCACATTGTCTGATACTTCCTCGTAAGAGAGAGAGGAGTATAAATGAATTATATAGTCACTCATGAATGAATTATAAAACACTACCATATACAATCCCATAACAAAGGTAATTTTCTTCCTCTCCTTTCCTTTCCACTAAAGTACTAAACCAAACAACCCTTATACCGCAAGAAAGGGGAAAAAGCAAAATCGGGTAATCCACGTCACTAGTCTTAATAATATTATTTTATTAATTTTTAATAAATATCCCCACACTCTGAGACGCATTCCCAGAAAAGCATAAAATCTCGTCACCCCATCACACAATGAAAGTGCCAAATAAAATAATTCAGAATTCAGATCACATCACTCGTCACTAAATCATTGCACAATAAAAAAATTAAAAAAAAAAAGAAAAAAAAAGAAACGAAACGAAATGGTGAGAAATTGGCACTAATTTTTCTGATACTGTACAAAAAATCAACGCGTCCATTCTTTTGCTTTACTTTATTGTCTCTTTCTTGCTTTTCACTTACTTTTTCACATGCTATATAACCCCAAGTTTTGCGCTATTTTTGTTTCTCTAACTAAACCATTTTCCACTTTACTTAAACCTCAATCTCATACACATTTATTCATTTACTCTTTATAAATGTCAATGCAACACTGATTTACCTACCATTTTATTCATTCATTCATGTAAATAATAACATTGTTTTTTTATCCATGTTACTTCTTTGCTTTATTCTGAGGTGGGATTTGCAGAAAAGCTGCAATTATGAACGATTTCAGACCTTTCTTGTTCATTTTGGCTTCTGCAATCTTGTTATCTTGCTCTTCTTCTGTTTCTGCTGCAATTTCTCGCCATCAATCTGTTAATCCTCTTAATTTCATTTTGGGTAATCATTCCATCATTGCAAATTCTTTCATTTGGTTGTTTTTGTCACTAAAGTTTGAGTGATTTGGTTGATATTTAACCTGGGGTTTTCTGATTTCCCACCCTTATTTTTAAAGATTCCATCTTTTACCACAAGGAAAAGAAACCAATACTATACTTTGGTTGTTTTTTTATTTTGTGATGTGGGATTATTGCAGAATTTTTTGGTTCAGTAAAATCATGCTGTTGTTTTTATTGATATTTTGGTTGATGATACTGTTATTTATTTGTTCTGTATTATTGTTAAAAGTTCTTTAAAAATTGTGATAATAGATTCAATAATGCTTAGTACTCTTTTTGGCATTGGTATGAAGTGAAAAGCAATTTCCATTCYTCTTTTTAGGACATTGTGTTTGTTTGGTATTAAGTTTCGTGTTGATTAAGATAATAAATGTGTTATAAAAGTTAAGCAAGCGGACAAAATTACTTGAATAAGTTTAAAAGAACCACTTTCTCATATTTGTTAGAAAGTTTCTTTCATTCACGTGTTTCTGTTAATCACTGGTTTTTGATTGATTTACCAGTTCAAGTTATTAATTATCTATCATTTTCTGAATTTGGTATCTACTTATTTAAGAATCATTTTAACTTGAGTTTGGTTATGCTCACCAAAAAAAAAAACTTGTGTTTTGTTCTATCATCTGAATTTTACACTTTCAAAATCGTTTTCTTGTTTTGTACTTTGGATGAACACTTCACTAACTTTCATTGGATTCTTCTAACTATGTAGGCAATGAGAATTTGGGTCCATTGAAAGATGGGATCTTAGGTGAGGCGCAGGCACCAGGTCCTGCATCCAATGAGCCTAAGGTTCCTCTGAAGTTGGCCGGAAATCGTACGAAGAGACCGGATATTCTTCGAAAATTTAGGATCTATCAGGGAGGATGGGACATTTCAAACAAGCATTACTGGGCTGTAAGAGACTTATTCCCTTCTTTATGCTTTATAAGGGGTGTTTTCTGTTGTTGGTCACTACAGATATTGCTGAATGTAGCAAAGTTTGTTTTCCTGTTGGTGTTACTTTATAATTTCACCATTTGTGATATGGTTAGTTAGTTGAGTGCTCCGTATCTGTTATTATCTTATCACTCYCGAAGTGCCGGCGTCACAACTGTGGTTCCATTTTTTGTATTTGTGTGATACTTTAATCTTAGTTTATATGTTTAGGTATACTCCATTTTCAGCTATTTAGATACTTGTAACTTGTTTGTTCTGTTTTCTTTGTTTGTTGGGGATGTGAAGGAATGATTACGTACATAGTTGTTCCTTTTCGTTTTTCATCATCTGTTTGGTACTAATAGTGCACCTGCTTTGCTTTGAATACTTACATCAGTAGGCTGACACGTGGCCATTAAATTGCAACATTTAACTAAAAATTACATTAATAGAGTAGTTTTAGAATTTCTCACTTGGATCAGAATTAACTTTTCTATTATTTAACACTTAGACATGGAGACTAAGTTTTAGCTCATGTTCCACAAGCTTKTACTTGTTGGATCTAGATCTTTGACCATGTAATTATACTTGGATCTTCACTTTAAACCTTGATGAGTTTCTCATTGTTTGATTATAAGGAGTTCCGATTACTGGGCAGAACATATGATATCTGTCACATGTTTGTATCATATATGCCAAATAATTCTCTGCATATTGAACTAATAATGTGAGACTCTGAGTTTGAGGCCATCAAATAGTGTAACATACAATAATTCAATTATGAGAGCACCTCCATCAGGTGACAATTTTTCCTTCATCCCTCTCTYTRTAGCACTTTCTCACTCATCATTCTTCATCCCAAGACAATTTCTTTCACTTTCAACACACCAATGACACCAAAAACTCTTCATCACTATCTCTTTTACATTTTAATTATACCCCACAACACTTTCTCTCACATCCAACTATCATTTTGTTTTTATTTATTGTTAACTAATTCAACTAAAACTAAATTTTGGTACTAATTAATTGAGATTAGTGTTTAATCAAGAAATGAAAATATGAAGAAAAATATAGCAATATGGGTGTCTATTTATAGATCTCGAAAAGTTAGAAATTTTGGTAATTTTTTTTTATTTTTAAATTTTTTTACAAGTACAAAATAGTTCATTTAAAGAATTGATTTATTTTTTAAACGTGGGCCCCACACTTGTGATTCCTCCACCCAACTCTTCMTGGGATGAAGAATTGAGTGAAGATTTCACCAAGTGACAATTTTTGTCACATAATTATCATTGATGGAGGCTTGTGTTTTTTTTGTCTTTCTCCAAGTGACAATTTTTGTCACTGATGGAGGTCTGACTATGGTGACATTCAAAGTTAGCAAATGCACAGAGGTTTCTTTTAAATTTGCAAAGGTCTTCTGCGTTGAATTTTGTACCACAATGGTTCAATTTGAAGCATAAAAAACTTCATGGTGGGTTACATTTTCTTAAAATCAATTGGGGACTTCGGGTAGGAGAATATCAGATGGATATTGTTAAGACTATTGACTTTGTGCTTTTATTTTGTTAGTCAATTTTATGAGAATGTGCTGTATTTCCACCTAATTCCTTTTGATCTGATTTTGTTCTTGCAGTCTGTCGCATTTACTGGTATTGGTGGTTTCATCATCACACTTGTATGGTTGTTCTTTTTTGGTATTATGCTCCTTGTTCACCATTGTATCGGTTGGAGGATAAACTTCAAAGGGAAAGGTTCAACACTTTCCCAAAAGATTCGTCTTGTGCTGCTAGTGTTCTTCTCATGYGCTTCCATGTAATGACTTTAACCTATTTGAAAATTGGATGCTTCTATTTTAATTTTCGTTTGGAGTCTTTAGTCTATCTCAAACTCATGCACTTCTTTATGTGTTTCTATTAGTCAAGCGTGTCTTTTAGACAGCCTATAAACATTACTGAAGTGCTGTATTCCTTTTTTTGTATCATCAGTTTAGTATCATTGATTGTATTTCCTTTTGGCCCTTAGGGCTATACGTGATTACATGCCCGATAAATGATGATTTTAAATCCTAATTCATCTTCTTTTTTCTTTCTCATGTGCTCTAGAACTATGAAACTAATCAAATGTGCCACGTGTTCCCTTTCTATGATAGTTATCTTGAAGGATAATTTTAAATAGCAATTAGCTGTAGATAGTAAATATGTTACATGAAACAGAGTGGGAAAATGTTAGAGGGAAGAAGCTTGTTGAAATGCATTTAATCATGGCTCATAAAGAACAAAGAATAAAGGGTGTTTCCACTGTTAAGCCTGTTTCTGATGCGCCATATTGATTTCAGGTGGCCCCTTATTGTTAAGTCAAATAAATAGAACATAGTTTCCCTACCAAGCTTGTGATATTTTAATTTTTGCATTTTGTTGAAAACCTTATCTTGACTTACTCTGACAATTTTTGTATGCAGGGTCGGTTGCATTCTTTTATCAGTTGGCCAACTTGAACTACATGGTGAAGTCTTGCATACATTAAAATACGTTGTAAACCAGTCGGATTACACTGCTGAAATGCTCAGAAATGTTTCTGACTACTTGTCTCTTGCAAAAACTGTCAATGTGCCTCAATTTCAACTGCCACAGAGTACCATGCAAGAGATTGATGAACTGAGTACACGGCTGAGTTCTGGTGCTGAAACATTAAACGAAAAAACTGATAAAAATTCTGTCAAAGTTAGAAAAGCCTTCAACACCGTGTATGAACTCATACTCTATTTTGTTCAATTGAACATGAGTATAAAGATTTGAAGTTTCGATTTTAATGAGCATGCTTTTTAATGTTTATGCTCTGATGTCTCGTTTACTTTTTTGCAGAAGATTGGCATTGATCATTGTTGCTTCAGTGATGCTTGTTTTGGCCCTTTTTGGTCTTGGTAAGTATTGAGTAGTAATCTCATTCATTGTGTTTAAAGAATAAAGATATTATCTTTTTCGCATCATATAATTCTATGGTAACATGATGCTTTTCTCTTCTGCAGTGCTTTCTCTCCTCGGCCTTCAAAATGTTATTCACATGTAAGCATTTACATCACTATTTTTTTCATCCTTCCGGCCATATATGTAAACTACAAAAAAAATGTTGCATTTTTTAATTTATAACTTTTGCCAGTTACCTGTTAAATTTTATAATTCGTGCTGATAATATTTGGTCCTGCAGATTCATTTTCAGTGGATGGTTACTTGTAGCAGTTACTTTGACACTGTGTGGAACTTTTATGATCTTCAATTCGTAAGTGAGCTTTGTTTCTTTTCTTCTCTTAGGATCATCATACTTCTACCATTACTATCATTGTGGCATGTCGTCAGACTAATATCCAATGGAATGAACATGCTGTTTGGTGTAGTGCTATTTCAGATTCCTGCATGGCTATGCAAGAATGGGTAGATAATCCAACAGCGGAAACAGCTCTTAGCAACATTCTTCCATGTGTTGATGAGAGAACCACCAACCAGACATTGTATGATAGTAGAACAGTTGTTCAAACAGTTGTAGACACTGTCAATACTTACATCTATACAGCAGCAAACACAGACCGACCGCCATCTGATCAGTTTTACTACAATCAATCTGGGCCTCTGTTGCCCCCCCTTTGCTTTCCCTTTGATGATAAAATGAATGATCGCAACTGTTCAACTCAGGAAGTGTCAATGACAAATGCTTCCATGGTATGTATGTTTGATTCTTTTTTTCCTCATTGCTCTTTATCTTATTTGTTCCTTCATTCTGCTCTTTGTTTGTCCTTTTCCTTTGTTAGCATTATTTTTGCAATGCCCAAGTAAGACTGTCAAATTAACTGATAGTTTGGAGAAGTTTTGATCGGCAATTTGCACCCATAGTTGTAGGTAACTTTGGTTACTTGTAGTTTGTAGTATACACTTAACTTGTTTGGTATGTTTGTTGTAGTAATAATATATTAAATAAAAATATATTGGTAAAAGAACCTTTTGCCAATCTCTATGGTAAGTCCATATGGCAACTTTCCACTTTCGAGGTGGTCTTGAGTTGCTATGGAGATTTACCATGAAAACCACAGGCTTGGGATGGAGTCTTCATATATTAACATTCTTCCTATTTATATACTGTCTACTAAGTATATATGGAGTAGTAAGAAGCTCTAGGGTATTYGACTTTTTTTAAGTGCCATTATGGAAGACAATTTATTAATTTATCTTAATGATAAAAGTAATTAAAAAGGTGTAAATTTTTATTTTTTTTGACATGGGGTCTGTTTACTTAAGCTTAATTTCTGTTCAGTTCAACTTAATTATTTTGTTAACTAATTTGTTATTAACGATAATGATGATATTAACGATAATGACGATAATAATAATTATTTAATATCATAATTATATTAATAATATTAATTCTAAGTTAAACATTTCTATTTAATATCATTAATCCCAACTTCTGTCTCTTATACACATCTAGATGTGTATAAGAGACAGGCTTTAAAAAGCTTATTTTGGCGTAGTGGTTAAATATTAATCCATGATTAATTTTAATCCAAAGTTAAATATTAATCAATGATTAATATTAATCCAAAGTTAAATATTAACCTAAGTTTAAAAGTTAAATATTAATTCAAAGATTTAGTCCGTATTATTAATAATAGTTAAATCTAAAGTTAAATATTAATCCAAAGATATACTCCGTATTATTATTAATAATAGTTAAATCCAAAGTTAAATTTTAATCAATGATTAATATTAATCCAAAGTTAAATATTAACCTAAGTTTAAAAGTTAAATATTAATCCAAAGATATTATTAATAATAGATAAATATTAATCTCATTATTATATAGTTAAATAATTATATATTAATCCCAAGATTAATATTAATCCAAAGTTAAATATTTGATTTTAACTCAACTCAGCTTCATTCAGTTCGGTTAATGTAAACGGACCTAAAGTTGATTGTGCAAGTAATAAAAAGGTGCATGTTGCCAAATAACCAAGTCATACTTTTGGTGCTAGACTATTTGGTAAACCATGATGGCGCTAGACATCTATGTCAAATGTTTATTTTGCATGCTTGTATATTATACCATTGTGAATAGTCTACTAATGCTGATYGTATATGCGATTTGTGACATGGGAATGTTGTATCAATGTATCATGCTAGAAAATATGAAGTGCTTTCAGAGTATGACAAGCTTTCGTTCTTTGTTGTTTCCGTAACATATACTTGGACCATACTGCAGGTGTGGGCGAAATACATTTGCGCAGCATCCATGGGTGGTAAAAATTGCACTAGTGTTGGCAGGTTGACTCCTGAAGTATATAGTCAACTTGTACTGGCCGTGAATGCTAGTTACGCAGTCCTTCATTACACCCCAGACATGCTCAACCTTCAGAACTGCAATCTCTTACGGGACATATTTATTACGATTACTTCGAGGCATTGCCCTCCTTTGGAACATTACCTCCTGATTGTAATCATAGGTTTGGGTTTTATCTCAGCTGGTATTATGCTCTGCCTCATTCTTTGGTTCGTCTATGCAAACCGCCCCCAAAGGGAGGAAGTGTTTGTGAAAACATCTTCAATAAATGCCAGTAGTAATAGGTTGGATGATCGACGTGAAATGAAGGATGGTCATGCTTCTATGGTATCTTTTTTAGTAACATCTCYAGCTAGAGTTGTTCCTGATATAGAAAAATAGTAGATTACTTAATTTTTTCTTCATCTAGAACATTTAAAACCAAGATGGTGTTACACCATCTTGAGTGTGTGCTTGATAGGAAATTGTTGTGTATACCGTATTGTAATTTATAGTATACTAGTGTTTTGGCCCGTGCCTTGTACGGACAACATTTTTAGTTAAACTTTATTTTTTTTATATATAATTTTCAAGTATTGTTTTGGTTTCGATCAATCTTTTCAAGTATTTTAGTTAAACTAAGCTTGCTAAATTACAATCATGCCCTTCATTAAAAACTAATTTAAAAGTCAATTTAAGTGCTGAATCGGGCCTCGATCCGATCGGATCGGATACAGTTTTGGCGGCAGAATCGTCCATTTTCTAGAGGCCATATCTCGAGCTCCGGTGGTCCAAATCACGCATGTGACCTATCAAATCGAAGCTCKCGAAGTCTAGTTTCCAATGCAGCTGGAATCGCACCAATCCGACGAACGAAACAAAAGTTATGGTCAAAAGAGTGAGCATGTATCAACTTCTTTGCGTCGCTCYACTCCTAGCTCCTTGCCACTTCTAATAAACTCCGTAATGTTTGCAAATAAGCTCCGAAATCACTCCAAATAAATGGAAGCAACCTAAAACTTACTCAAACACTAAACAAACAACATTAGTAGCAAAGAGGGCCTTAAGAAGGCCAAAAACCATTCGATATAGCAAGAGAAATGGGAGAAAAACCATATAATAATACAATACATYACTTGTAACAACATTTTGTTTGGTCTAATATTTAACTTATTAGCTACTATCACTCTGAATTTATATTAAACTGCATTATTACAATAAATTTGGTCTAACTTCATATTTACATTTGTGATCATTCATTGGATTATTGAGTTGCATTGGAATTTGGTATATAAACATTGATATGGATAATGATTCGAAATTAGAAAATAAGATTGAATATACTTTTTTCGACTTGAATTAACTAAATGTATTAATATGGAACAATCCAAACCCAAACCAATAAACCTTATACTCCGATTAACTGAATTGGTTAATATTAGTATATAACTAATATGTATTTTTACTTTCAGCTGAAATTAATCGTTAAGAAACGAAAAATGAAAATAAATTATCAAAGACGTCAAACTACTATGGTTCAAACTGAGCTAAATTGAAATTGAAATGAACCGAATAAGTTCAAAATGAAATGAACATATTAAGTTCAAACTGAAATAAACGAAAATGGAACTAAAYTGAAATTTTAAAAAACTGGACTAAACTGAATTGAAATAATTGTTAACTAAACTTAACTAATGATGTAGTGTATAGATATATGGTTTTTCCCCTCATTCTCTTGCTATATTGAATGGTTTTTGGCCTTTTTAAGGCCGTCTTTGCTACTAATTTGTTTGTTCAGTGTTTAAGTGAGTTTCAGGTTTCTTTCATTGATTTGG
>SNQN01006552.1:26104-37064 GCA_008642245.1 Bassia scoparia | reverse complement strand
TTGACAAAAATTATTGAAGCGAAGTTGGACAAAATAAATTTGGACCATTTCTCGATTTGTGCGTGTCATCCTTGCGCAGGGGCCATGCTAATCTTCTAATGTATCGTTCCAATTTTTCATATGTCCGAAGAGACAAATCTACAAGGCAAGGTCACAGAAAGATAAACTGACAGGAAGTTTTACAATCTTTCAATGTGGGATATAGCTTATTGCCCACTTCTTCTACCTGCTATGTTAAAATACGTTAATCTCAACATCTGGCCGCAAATATCTCTAATGACTAAATCCATTTGTGTAAAGGATCTTATCTGAGCCAACCAAAGTCATAGATATAATCACATGACCCTCGTTCACGCTTTACTGTCTCGTCTGAGTCTATGATGAATTAGAGATATCATATCTAGTCGAATATAAAAATTACCTGATTGCTTCAACTATTATAACCATAATTAAACTTATGGTACTATCATAAACTACAAGCGCTGATGCAATCCATAGTGACATAAACATTAGGTCTGTGACAATTATTATCTTCGCGAAACACAACAGCCCACGGTTAGGCATGGGGCTCAATTTTATGAATGAAATAAATTTAGACACAAGTAACTGATACTAATGAAAGAACAACGAGCTTGAAATAAAAGGTTCTAGAGATCGCTCAACTAGGTACCCCATTAAATCAAAGCACGGATCATGAGACATGAAGGTGGATCAGTACCTAATCAAAGGTTAATCAAAGGTGGATCTCAACTAGGCCGCCGAACGTGAGCTCAGCGTGTTGCTGGTGGCTGACGGCGGCGATTCCGAGGAGCAATCGCCGGACTTTGAAGAGTTCAACGCCTTGGAAACACTACGGAGGAGGCGACAGTGGAGACCCCTCAGTCAGAGCTGCCAGACGGGCATCCTACCTCAAGACCTTATTTCCGCTGTGGGTCTGACGAATGCATAAATCATCTTCACCGCACTGAAAAAAGACTTCATTAACGAGAGTGAGCTGTGGACATTACGGAACATAAATGTAAAGTATGCGTGGTTTTCACAACAGGCGATATACGAGAATTGAAGACGAAAATAACAAGGGCGGACATAGGGTACGTGAATTCTAACTGTTGTTACTAAGCGCGGAATGTACTCCCTAGTAATTTGGGTTTTTCGCCTCCTGAGCACTCAAGTCTGGAGACATCTTTTGATGAGACAGAGAACAAGCTATTGTTTGGAGATGACGGTAGCTAAGGAATACTGTTTCGTGGTTTGAGAAAACGTCATATGAGTTGCCAAAGGGTCCGGCGATGAAAGGTGGCAGAGTCACAAGTTGCAATGAGAAATGTACAATAGAAGTTGAAATTGAAGGAGTAGGACTTCTCTTATATTCTTACTGTAGTTGGAGCAAGTTTAGTCTGATTTTGATCCTCTTGGAACTCAAATTACTTCTCAATCTTTTGGGAGTCTTAGAGAAGCTGGGCATCTTGGCAACGAGTTTTGTAACCAAATGCCAAATGTAATTGACAGAGGTATCTTTAATCATGGAGTCTTATGATATGTTTTTCAGTATTGATGGGCGTAATCTTTAACTACTTCAATTTATATGGGAGACTATTGCCTTTTTTTTTTGTTTGTGTTTATTACACGCGTTCTGGGAGCTCGCATTTAATAATTATGTCTTCCCTTACTGAATATCACGATACAAACCTAACTGATATTGTGAGAGGAAACGGGATTGTAGATTGAGGAGGTAAATTTTCCTGCGCCGTGTTTAGATGCCTCTTCATTATGTTTCAAAATTTTGGTTGTGGTTTATTCATGTGTGTGAAAATTGTTATTATAGTGAGAATTTGTGTTGCATTCTTTGTGATAATTGACATAGCAGTTATTGTGACTGAGGGTCAATATCTAAATAACATATGTCTGAAAATTGACACGCAGGAACTGCAAGACACAAACGAGGTGGGCTTAATCCACGATATATTTTGACGGGAAGGTAAAAAGAATATGCTGCATATTATTGCTAGCACTTCTACATTTTATAATGTAAAATGTTTGCTCTGCTTCATTTATTGTGTTCCTTAGTTACTGAGAAGGAATCCTAGGTTTTGGCGAACCGAATACAAGTTCATTAGAAACGAAAGTGTCGCTTCGATATAATTCTAGACCTTTATGGGCAATAGAGGAGTCACTATGATATTGGGAATTAATAAAGTAGTTTCGATAATGGAGGTTTTTGTCGACTATCAACCATTATATAGGTATGTTGAAATTGGAAAGGCTTATCCGATCATTATGCGTACTTGTATTATAGTTTAAGTCACATTGCCAGCTGGGATTTATCCGACCATCCCTTTTGTTCACCATTGAGATTTGTGATTTTCTCACTTGTAGTCACATTTCATTTGGCAGAGCGCTATACGTCTTACTAGGCTGAGAATGGAAGAGGAAGGTAGATAGGAAGTGCAGTTGATACAACCCGCTCTCCCGCTGGAGTAATCTTATATGTTACGGCACCAATAAGATGTTGTTAGCTTGGGTTCGCGGAACAAGTTTTCTTGTATTCCCGAAGAGTACTATGGTACACGGTTGAATGCTTCCTTGTTAGATGAAGTTATCATGTGTTGCTGTTTCTAAGTCTGAGACTTGAGGCTGATTCTATGGTCCTACTGGACTTGAGAGGATATGGTGGTTGTATTGCAGTGCTAGAAAATCGCGGAATCTTTTGATTGACTGACGCGCGATCCTGGTCTTCCCATGAGTCGCGTCATTATATCTTCGCTAGGCATCTCACCTCTGTGTGGTAGGATGTGCATTATGAGTCCTTAGAGTCACTGCCCAGTTTTTTCGTGTTATTTCACTCATAAACCAATAGACTTTCCATAAATTTAGGTTTGAGCACTTGAGTGCGTAATGTTTTCCAAAATTATGCTCAAAATAACTAGGACATCCAAAAGAAAAACATGGCATCCCATTTGGTACGGAGAGAATGATTATGTGATGGTGGAATTTTATTTTAATATAGGGTTAATTCAAAAATGTTATTAAAATGTGATGTTCATTACATGTCTTGTATTCAAAATATTGTTAAAAGTTCTTCGATCACAATGAAAGGAGGTGTGATATGTCAACTAAACTGACTTGAAGATAGTGTGGATGAAGAGGTTGAGTTAGGATTTGCTATGATTAAAAATAATGGGAATTAAAGGGATTCTATGATATGTCAACTACATAAGGTACGCTTTTATGCACGTATGCACGAAATGGATTACTATCTAAGGATTTGAGTTCAAGAAGAGGAGAAATAAAGAGTCAAACATGGGTGGCATGGGAGGAATGTATACAGATCACCCAACCTCACTTCTCTCCTCAACTTTACTCTCACAAAGTAACTTTTTCTCATGTGCAAACGATTTGGGCTAGAGGGAGTAATACATTTTGCGAGTTTTTTTAAGGGCCATTCATCCTCACTTTGTAATTGCTAGTTGTGGTTAACATGACTTTGTGCAAGATCCACTTTATATTATACTAACAGTCAAATTATTAAGCTGTAACTGCTGTCTAGAGGAATCAAATTTATAGGCAATAATGGATTGTTTACTTGGACCTTTTCTCTTTGCTTTCACTTGTAAATTCAATGAAACATTTGGAAGATTTTGTGAATAACAAGCAAGCATTAGACAGTTTTTTTTTGCTTGTTTGGTCATTTCATTGCATATAGGCAATGTTCCTTCTCGGCCAACTTTTTTTGGTTGTCAATTAAGTTTATAATGCGAATGCCTCAGTTGAAATGGAAAGAATCTGATGGGTGAGGTGATTAGATGTTTGGGTGGGATCTTGGTTTATATGGTTTGACATGTGATTATTGTTGAATTTGTAATGTACGAAGGGTTGATTCATAACCTTCACTATTTTGTTTGGTTAGGCCCTTGTGTTAGACTTTTATATGCTTATTGATGACTATGGACTAAGATACAAGAAATTTTATATTCCAACTTCATTAGTTTTTAGTCAGAGTTGAAGCCTTGAAGGTCGAAAACCCCAAATGTAAATATCCTTTTTGGGCTTTCCAAATAGGAAGGAGTAGTCCATGCTACATAGTTTTGGAGGAAAATTTATAGACGAGGTGTCTTGGGACTTTCTTGATTAAGCAGGGGACAAGTTTAGATAAGAACACTACTGAACTAGTCCGTCATTTTATATTGATGAATGCATCTCATCAAAGCAGAAGGAGAGTGTTCAAGACTTCTCCACATTCTTACCTTGGCTGCTTGTTTGTAATGTAATTGCAGAGTTGCAATTGTTAAGGTTCTTTGATCTGGACATAGGACTAATAGAAGTTGGGATTTGATAAGTTAATGTGCTTGTATGTACTAAAAGACTTGAGAACTGGCAACTGTATATAATTGGTCAGTCTAACCTGTGTTGCTTTCTGAAAGACACAATATATCAGTCGATTCTTATATTTAACGCTGTATCCAAAATATATTCGTATTACTTTGCGTGAGGAACTGAGGATGTTCTAGATCTGACAAAAAGGCGAGGTAAGTAGTAACTGAGGAGCTAGACCTTTAAAAACCTTCATTGTTTAATCATTTGCACATATATATTTGATTAGTTTCTGGGTTTCCAACAATTCTGATTGTACAAAGCTTATGTGTTCGTATTAAGCAATGTAGATTTTGCTGTTTGAAGTAGTCTGGTAGCTTTTGATTACTATAAGCTTTTTTATTATAATTGTGTTTTCTTGCTAGGGCATTTTAGGTTGGTGTTAGACAAAGCACTCTTTGCAAGTTATTATTGTTAGTGTACTCGAAATTCACAAGTCCAAGATTGGTAAGAAAGATAAATGAATAGGATCTGATGAGATGTGATGCATTTCTGAACCTCGAGTATAAATTCGGATGAAAGGTTATTGTGGACTGATTGACTGACTACTTGGCTGTTAAATGTAACTGAGTAACAGTTAGATTAGTAGACAACTACACCTATCCCTTATCAAGTAACAAGTAACTTCATGCAATCCAACATCCCACATTGAAAAATTATGTAGTATGCTTGTTATAATTTGAGCATACTTATAAGTATTGTCTCTTCGGAGACATCTGATAAAATTGGAACGATACAGAGAAGATTAGCATGCCCCTGCGCAAGGATGCACGCACAAATCGAGAATGGTCCAAATTTTTTTGCCAATTTTTCCATGCTTTCCATCACCTCGTTGCCAGTTTGATTAGTTTTCTTCCAGGCTATCCTCAGAATCTGATTCTTGGTGACATTTTTTGTTGTTTGTTCAGTTCCTCTTTGTTTCTTGTTTTTGTTCCGCAAAAAAAAAACCCGGTAGGAGGCTGCTATTGACTCTTGGAAAGGCTGAGTTTGCTGCCTGCTATTGAAGAACCAGAGCTAGTAAGAAACAAAAGGGTCATCTGAAATGTTGGAAACATGCTTTTTCAACTTTTTGGCTAAGATCAACTGCAGTATGTTTCCAGTTTAGTACCTGATAGGCCATTGTCGGCTGCCCTATTGACATTAAATTGATCCACTGCATAAGAATGCATTAAGGTCTCAATGTCGCACAGGCTGCATTTCCTACTATTCATTGTTTAAATGTTTTGACTAATGAATATAAGATAACAGATGCTGAGAAGTTGATTCCATGCTAACAGGTTTTCATGATTTTTGCAAGCTGCCATAGTTTTGAAGGATGACATCAAACTTAATGAGCAGGTGAGTCCATTACCAATTTTTTAATGAGTAATCAGATATAAGTTACAAAGATTAAAATGTCTCTTGTGCAACAGTGCAAGATGGCACGTGAAAGACTGGTCAAGTGATTGGAAATCATCTCTATCAAGTTTCCCTTGCTTAGCGTTGTCTTGTATCTTACTTAGAAATAATTCAAGCAATATTTTTGGTGATTTGGTTCATACTCAACTGGGCTTTGTGTAGCAGCTGCCACTGAGAACTTATTGATTTGCTTGCCTCAAAGCAGGCAAAGGGTGTGAATCCTTTAACAGCTTGGAGCCTTGAGGAGCAAAGTCAACTGCCAAATAAGAGGTGCACCTACTGAGTTGATACTTTTCATTTTCGATGTTTCACAAGAGATAAGTTATATCTACTATACTGGCAACATATGATTATAAACTTAACTCAATTCAAAGATTGTCAAGAACAAAAGTTGTGAATCATTATGAATTGTTTGGTGCCAGTGTAAGTGAAAGAAAGCAAGCAGAGATAAATTCAGTGAGATCCAACTGTTGTTAGCACCATGATCTATTTTACATATCAAGCTTTTCTTGTCAGGTTATCTTATGCGATCATTGTAAGATCTATTGTGGTGTGGCATTGAAACTGAGAACATTGACAATAGTAATATGTTGGAATCTTTAACCCACATTGAAGTTTAATTCAAGATAATACTTATATTATATATATGCAATCACTCATGGTGTTGTCTCTTCGGAGACATCTGATAAATTGGAACGATACAGAGAAGATTAGCATGGCCCAGGCTTACAGAAAAACACATTATTCTCCATTTGTCACTCTGATAACCATGTTGGGTGCTTTCTGTTTAAGTCTTTTCGACCAACAWAGTTTGAGAATTGGTCTAAATTTTTTTCTCTCCCCCCTCTCCAGAGCTTCCTTTGTTCACCTCTGATTTATAATTTTACTCGTATATCGTATGTATTTTTTTCTCCCCACAATGAATTTTTGTAAATCTGTTATAGTTTTCTTTTGCAGTGAATAGCATAACATATTCTATTAGGAAACTCGTTTGTCTTCTGTTGTGATTCAGATGTTGTCTCTTATTTTATATGTTCGACATTATTTTAAACTARTAGAAATTGGACGTGTAAATCGAATCCACCTTCTTTTAATCTTAAAACTTGGTAAATATTCATGCAAAATAAGAGAAAAAAGTTGGTAACAATTCATTCTTCCAAAAAACCCCATCGATCGTTACTCTAGCTTCTAGTTTATATATTGCACAATCAAATGACTTCAAAATTTTCAACTTAGAGAAAGCAGTGGCCACATATGTATGTATTTGCAACTTTACTGAGTGCCTAAAGTGGTTGCACACACACACTACCTACATCTTCATGGAAAGCTAAAAGTAGTAACACACACACACACGCACACACACACGCACACACACACACTAACTCACCGACACACACACACACACTAACTCACCGACACACACACACACAGGCGCGCGCCCACATGCACAATTGGCATCCTTTGTCAACTTTACTGCAAACTTTCACCAGTGACTGGCTCACTGTAATTTTTCTGTAACCATGATGATCTGGTTGGAACCATTGTCTTGGTCCGGTTTACTAAATGGAGGATGTCCCTATGTTGTATGGTTGCTTGAAAAGTACATTTTTGGTTTAGATAAGCTGTCTTACAATCCTTTATATATTTTTTTCAGGTTGAAATTTTCACAAGAACATAACATTGATGAATCGAACATTATGGCTCGTATAATCTTGTCTTTTCACATTAATCTTTTCTCCATTGGGCTTAGAAGCCATTAATCGTGGGCTCATTAGGGGCGTTCGCCTTTCTTAATTCTGATTAATGTGGTTTGTTTCTACCGCACGTATCTGATCTGTTGCTTTGTGCTCAGTATATTTCCTGATGGTATTATGTTTTTCTCACTTTTGTTTTCCCATTCGATGCCATTTTTCAACTGTCAGCCTGGTGTTTGGTTATTCGGCAATCTGATATGCATCTGGTAAATCCTGAATAAGTCCGGAAAATTATCAATTTTCTGTGCATAAAAGAACACTAGTCAAGAGTCCTTGAAGTTGAAAGTATTTGCTCCCTACTTTATTTCAGCTTATTTTGGTCTAATTGCAGGCTGTTATTTCTTCAGGCTTGGGAAAAGGTCGATATTTGTTCATCCCATATCGGAAGATCGAAGAATTAGGTTGAAGTGTCAGAATATAAAAGAGGTACCTAAAATCTAACAAATCATACCTTTCTCGGCTTTGGCTAAGATCAAGTGTAGTATCTGTTCTTATCAGTTTATATCTGATACGTGGGTCAATGACCACAACGATATTAAATTAATTTTTTAAGGGGGAGGATCCACCACAGTAGCTTGCTGCTGGGATTCTCGAGTGTCGCCCATGCGTTGTACTACTGCAAGGGCCTGGCCGCCCCACTAATTCCATAGTAAAATATGTCTTTTTCATAAGTTTCATTCATGTCTCTTGGTACTTCTGATAGGTGCCTTGAACTCCAAGATGATAATTTTGTGACGGGAAATTAGTATACAGATTTTGGTATCGTAACTATGCTCCCAGGCATTTTTTCAGGGGAAAGAAGTATCAGAGTTTTGGTATCGTAACTTTCCAGGCATTTTTTGAGGGGAAAGAAGTATCATAGTTTTGGTATCGAAACTTTGTAACCTCCAAGCATTGTTGATTGATCTACTGGACTCGTGATTGTCCACTGTTGAGAACCACCATGTTAAATTTGTCTCTTTCTTTCGAGTAGGAAAAACTCTGTGGAGGCCAACTTCTACTTCCATTTTATACCCTTTTAAGGGTTGTAAGTAAAATATTAGTTATAAAATAATTACAAGTGTTTCTCTTCAAATATATAATGATTGTTTTTTAAATAAAATAAAATAAATACATACATGTTATCAGAAACTCTTCAGTATGCTCTTATTAGCATATAATAGTAGTTGATTGGACCACACTTTTTTATAGTAGATTGAACTCTTCAGCCTTAAATTTGGCTGTTCTGTTTTTATCTCTTTATTAGTCACTTATTCAGATTTCCCATGTGATTTCACAATGCAGTTCTGTTTGCATCTTTAGGGACTGTAAGTGTGTAACTAGTTAAGATTCAAGTATGATGGTGTGCGGAAAAGGATGATGTGCACATTTTGTTGGAGTTGTTTTAAGACTGGCCTGCCCTTAAAATAAGCTGTAAGCCTTAACTTTTTCTTTTATAATCAATGGATATTATTGTAAAAATATGGACAGGTCACACAGATAGAACAAAGAGGTTGTAATTGACTGATGGAAGCACCTATGAGGTACTTCCTTTTAAAATAACGTATGCACTTAATGCGCGAGCACACGGTATTCTTTAGTAAAAGGAAAATAGTTCGCTTTGTGCTACCGCATGCTGCGTGGGGAACTAACAAATGAGGCACTTGCATTTTTTAAGTGCAAATTTTTTCGGATATCTTTCTTGGACTGATATGGGTTTGTCTATACGTTATCTTCATTGGATATATTCAGATCTGTACTCCTGAATTCCATAGTAGCTCGTAATTGTTCGTTGTCAGTCAATTAATCAGTTACTTAATCCAATACTTGTCGCTTGAAATTGTGAAAGTAACCAATACTGTCTATATTGATTAAACGGATAGTAAGCTTATGATTTTTTCCATATGTGTTGAATATACTTTATCTTTTAGACCACTAGTACCAAAGTCTTGTTAATGACAGAGAACAATGGAAAGGCCTTGGGTTACTCAATGTGTTTAGTTTCCTTGTAAAGTACTGTAAACTAAGAATTTCCGTGACATGATATTGGACATTACCGGGCACAATGATTGCATTAGAAAAGAGTCAAAATACCCGGGCACATATCACTTAGAAAAGAGCTTTTTTTTGGTGTGTGGAGATTAAGCTTTGTTTGGTTAACCCGAGCCAAGATATAAAAGGTGTGATTCATTGTAGTCACAACTCACCAAGTTCTGTGAAGGTCCTTTCATATTTTAATGGGGATGATTGATAGTTCCTTTTGTAATCCTTTCAATGTTGATTGTGCCATGGGAGATGCTTTGCCGAATTGTGATTATTGATATTTGAGTAAGTGGCATGCACCTCGTGTTTGGTCTAATTTAAAAACTACTTTTCGATTTTTACGATACCATTGCCTATTAGGGTTAAGATTTAGATGAGCCTGGCTGACCATCCATGCTTTGGAAGCCGGCTAATTTTATGAGTAACTGTTGGCTTTTGAAAAGTATCTATTGTAATAGTGGGTGGAAATACATTATGAAATCGTTGTATCTTCTTTGTGATTGGTGCATTTGAAATTCTTTAAGATGAGATCTTTTACTGAGGCTTGCTTTTTAACCTCTTATGTAATGCCACCAAAGCAGCTGTTGTGTGATTGTGCTCTGCTTTGTGAGGCAGTAAGAGAAGAACCAATTTAAAGTATTTATTTGTGTTGCATTATTTTGGCAGAAGTGGTTATTAAAATTGAGAAGAAAAACTATGATGCAAATCCTTCTTAAGTACTTACCTCAGACTCGGTTTGCGTAAATCTGGACTGAATTTAAAGCTAACATATCAATTTCGTTTCTTTGATTTAGAATAAAAAGTTCTTTGATGTATTTATTGCATAGGATATTTGCAGCTCATTTGTGAGATCATTAGCCTTCTTTGAAATAGTTTTTGCTGGGTCTAGGATCAGGAAAGTGAGGACTAGAAGGAAAGGAACTGAAGCTATTATTATAAGCGTGGCCACTGAACAAGTTTCCACATTGAAGTTTAGAAGGATAATGCTTTTGTTTATATGTCTAGGATGGACTATAGATTGTTCTCTTCGGAGACATCTGATAAAATTGGAACGATACAGAGAAGATTAGCATGGCCCTGCGCAAGGATGACACGCACAATCAGAAGAATTGGTCCAAATTTTTTGTTGTCCATCTTTGCCTGAAATATTCTTTGAACAGCCGTTACGGAAATACAATATGTCTTTGTAACTCTATAACCACAGTGGGTGCTTTGATGTTTAAGGGTTTTTGACAATTGTCTAAGCTTGATTTGGAGGGCCTTTTACTTGAGTTAATGTTGCAGCAATTTACTTTCTTTATTTGATGTTTCCTTGATGAACCGTCAGAAATCCTCGTGTCAGTGTTAGTAATCCACATCTAGCGGCGAGGGTCCAAAAGGATGAGTTCTTTCTGCTGACCAAGTTTTTGCAACTT
>SNQN01006552.1:14228-26079 GCA_008642245.1 Bassia scoparia | reverse complement strand
AATCATCTCGCTAAAACGCCCCCTGTTATGAATCTTATTATAGACATCAATTTATATTTAGTTTGTTAGTTGAGGAAGTGAAAGAAACATGGTGGTTATTGCTTCCACCTTCGATCCCCTGAGCATGACCCGAGTGCGTCGATGACACTCACCCACGACATTATACATGGGTATTATCCCCTGTCACTGCATATTCTTCACAGATAAGCAATTTGTGCAAGGTAATCTCACCGTTCTTACATAAATACTACTTATTTTAATTATTGATAAAGAAATGATTATTGAGAATTGTGACACAAATATTGACACACATCACTATAGGAGCCCACATGATATCTTTAAAACAAAATGAACATCTAAAATTTTATACATTTGTACGTTTAAGTTAGTATATAAATAATCTTCTACGGTCAGGTATATTCATCATATATCCCTAATACGGAGTAATTATTGTATAAAAAAGCTTACAACAATAAAAAAATAATAGATGTGCTTT
Organism: Bassia scoparia; assembly: GCA_008642245.1. Classification (NCBI taxonomy): domain Eukaryota; kingdom Viridiplantae; phylum Streptophyta; class Magnoliopsida; order Caryophyllales; family Amaranthaceae; genus Bassia; species Bassia scoparia. The sequence continues at coordinate 25,583 of SNQN01006552.1, read as the reverse complement.
CGCAATTAATAATATAAAATGTTTGCCTGTATATAATTTACAAATGTTTTTGTAAAACTTTAATAAGTAAATTAATTTTAAAATAAAGAGTTTTGTGAGTGTAAATTTAATAATAATAACAACAATAATAACTATAATAGTATATTAATAATAAATATTACAAGTAACATACAAACTACAAAGTATTCTCCGTATTTAAAACCAAATATTGCTCGCACAATTGTCTAGTTAGGTGTAGTTTTAAGATACAACCTATTTATTTAAATAACGATATTTGTTTTTAGATTATTACATAAGACAAAAAGTTAATATAAACACTCCTGATACATAGATAAGATAACTAAAATGAAATATGGAAATAAATCTAAAATATTAATTACACTGATTAACGCGTTAAATTGACAACGTTTTTTTAGTTGTTCCGTTTTCATTTTGGGATGTTGCCAAGTAATTGTTTCAAAACCAAATCCAAAAATAATCTTTTAGTTACTTGTTTACCTCCAACTTAATGAATGGGAATTCTTCTAAACATCCTAAGGAGATTGTTTTAAATAAAACAATCCATGGATTTTATAATGGCACTGTTCGTAATTAAGTGGCAAACTTAGGGTTTTTAAAAGCATATTACTTTGACCTCAAAAGTTGCATTTAATTACGAGAGTGTCATATAAAAATGCCACTAGAATTGTTATTAAAACAATCTCCAGGATTGGTTTAGAAATTCCCCTGAATTGAATCTCATTTTCTAAATTCTTTCATTATATTACCCCAATTATTCACAAAATTACTTTTTCAAAAATTCAACTACAATTTTTTTTTACAAGTTCTCAATTATTTATCTAACCCAATTCAACTCTTAATTACGTAAAAAGTTATGAAACATCTAAAAACAATGGGAGTATATTTAGCTTATCTACGTATCCCGCCCGTTAACAACATCGATAATAAAATGAATTGTACGCGCGCAGTCAAGTTTCCCAATTGTCGCTTCGCATTTCCTCCTAAATCCTGAACATTGACAAGACAAAGCACTACTTACTAGTCGAAAGTATACCATATTTTGGCGTGTGGTAAAGCATATGATCATATGCATACACAATAACGCAATAACAAAATTGCACAATTCCAAAATTCCATCTTTTAATCCTTACACTTTAATTGCAAAGAGATGTAAATACATTCTTGTATACTTCGTATTTTCTTTGTTTTATTACCAGATTGCACAAAATCTAAGCTTCATTTGCTCGTTTCAGCAAGCATTTCTGCTTCTAATCATCAACACTTTGGTGTTTGTGAAATTGAGGTAATTCCTCAGCTTTCTTCCTTTATTGTTATGTTTCAACAAATTTTGCGTTTTCTGGGTTGTTATTACTTGTAATTCAATTTTTGCAGTATCGTAAGTGTTTTTGGGGGTGCATGAGCAATAGATGTGCAATCATACAGATCGACTTTCAGAAGGTAAGATGCATGATTCTATCATTTCTCATTGATTTGTGGGTATGTATGTGTATTATGAATTTGCTATTATTGCGTTTTTCTTGTTTTTCTAGGGTTTTGAATTGAATATTTGGAATTAAATAAAGTAGTTTCAATACATGGGACTATGGGATTTTTTGGATAATTTGATGACAGATCATGAACTACCGTGTAAGCTCATAATTGCCCTTGTTTGATTTCAAATTTGCGAGATTAATCTTAACCCGTTAAACTTTCTATTTATGATACGCTTTAAAATTACTTGCTCACTCGTTGTTTTCTCTATCCTAAAATTGCCGGCAGCGTGTGTGAAATGAGAATGTAGCGTGAAATAAAAGATGCTAGGAAGTATTTTCATTTTATGTTGAGTGTTGCTTGGTGAGTTTTTTGTGTTAACCTTTGGGATCGTTGTGCGGTTGGCTTGATTCACATTATCAAATGTTCGTGTGACGACTGTAGGCGCTGAATTCGAACCCGATTAGTACTTAAAAAGTAAGAACCTCTGAGTAAGATTATGCTGATTACATGCCAGAGTTGGTCATGTTGTCATAAGCATTTTTGGTACTGTCTATTTACAATCTGCTTAGATTCTATGTACTTACCTACTCAGTATGTGATTAATGACTAAACTTTCATTTTTCGACGTAAGTATACATAAATGAATGACTTTCTATGCTTTAGGTTGAAGACCTATTTACTGACACTTATTAACGGTCTTAGACGCGTTGCCTCTTCCTTATTTCAAGTTTGAGTTTTGTAGCCTTACTCGGATGTTCGATTCTCCTGGACTAGTTAATTTTTCAGAATTTTTTTTAAAGATGTAAATCATAACTTTCAATGGATCATATTTGTTGTTGCCTCTTGCTCTATGTATTATATGTTTAAGGCTGTTTGTACTTACTTCATGTAAGTATAGAGGGCAATTATTTTGTTCATGTGATTGGTCAGATTTGTCCTTTGTAAAGGAGTCAAGGTCAGATATTTACCTTGCAACTTGCAAAGCACACTCCAGTTGTTACCATACCTATATGTATGAAATTAAAATGAAAATTTAGTAGTAAGTCGCATCGCCAGTCCTATCCATGCAACTATTTAAGAAGTAACAGGTGACTTTTCCTTGGTTTGACTTGTAATGGTTAGAGTATCATTTTGAACATGGAGTCATGGATTTACTTGTGGTTAATCAGTCCTTTCTAGATGATCTAAATATATTCTGAAATGCTCACTGCATTGAAGTGCTTGGTGTGGGTTTGAACTCATTTGTATATAAATTTTTTCTATATCAAATTAGCAACCACCACCTGTTGGCCATCGTAGGGGACTAAGGGCGTGGTAAAATTATTTGTAATTGGACCAGTGCTATTCTTACTGACTTCGTTAGCTATGAATTTGTAATTCTGTTGGCTACGTGGTTATTCTGTACTTGTATGGATTAGGTAAAGTCTCTGTGCCTTATCTGATTATGACAATGTGCAAGAGCTGATAGAATCTGTCATTTCATAAGACAAAAATTATCAGATTGCTGTGTGTTACGTTTTTTCGGGATTTAATTTGTTTAAAACTTTAGAAGAAGAGTAGAAAACAATGATGTTTAGAATTGGAATTCCTTAGTGTTCTTTCTTGTTATAATGTTTGAGCTGCTTAGAAAGACGAACCGTAATTGAAAGTCACGTCCTCTTGACTTTATCATTACTTTATATATTAAAGAGTCATGAGTGCATCGGTGACAGCATTGCTGAATGATTTTGTAATTTGGTGTGTTTGATTTGGCGTGTATATTATGCTGTTATCTGCTCCTTTTTCTTGCTTTGATTTCAGACGTACAATAAAAAGGTTTTTAAACACAGACTTAAATTAAGAAACTTAGAAAGTTTCAAATATTGAAACCTATCTGGTGAATAGGTTGGTAATACTATACTTCTCCGCAAAAATTGATTTCACCTTGAACTAGGGACTGATGATTCCCCCTTACTTTGTCAAACCTTCATCTCGGTGACGTTTCCTGATGCTTGTGATGGCATATGCCATATCTTAGAAACTGTGCGGACTAGAATATGTAGAATTCACCTCCTGGTACAACAAACTGAGTGAAAGGCTTCAGTTTGGCGACTGACATACACAACCTTTTGATCAGATTCGATATGAACATATAAAGTTGGTAAGATGTGCTACCTGTAGAGGAATCTTGACCTAGGCTTTAATCTAAAGTACGTCTTTATATAGTGAATGCTAATCTTGAAGTGGAATATGGTGTAAGTATTTGTTGTGTGAAAAGGCTGAATTACTGAAGTGAGCAGTCAAGATGAGAGGTGGATCCTCTGGATGTAGCTTTTTTCGTACCATAAAGGTTAATGCAGACCTTTGTAGTAGCACATACTAAAATCGGGCAACTTTACTCTGTCCCACAATGAATATTTCGAACCTTGCTCTATATATAATGTTCTGTATTTCACAATAGGATTGTCTCTTCGAGAGATCTGATAATTGGAACGATACAGAGAAGATTAGCATGGCCCACTGCGCAAGGATGACACGCACAAATCGAGAAATGGTCCAAATTTTTTGACATCTGTGCTCGAAATTTTTTTACAACAAAGCCTACGGGACACAGCATTTATTGCCTTTGCGCTCTCTTGCGTCTTTTCCTTTTGCCTTCGTTATGTTGTTGCCCCAATCATTTGTCATCCCTTGAAACCCCATCCTCACTGCTTTGTCTACAAAGCGGCTTTATTTTTTTCTAAAAATATCGATTTGGCATTCAAATTTGACTACCACTGTCCCTGATAAACATCCGTCCAAAGTATTGTTGATGTTTCCTTAATCCTTATCAAAGACCCGCACCCGATTTTATTTTAAAAAATTGGACATCAGATTACTCTGTTAATGATTGACATAGCTATTATGCAGTCCACTTGATCTTTCTTCCCGCAACTGTTCTACATTTTTGTGTGTGGACAGCTTAAGATGTTCTACTCTTTCCTCCTTTAAAATTAATCTCGCTATATCATAATCTGTCCTATTAGAGAAAGTTACAAAATATTTCTGCTATAACTTAATTCTTTTAAGAATAAACTTCTTCTCCATGTATTTCTCCTCACTTTGTTGGACCCCTTTCTCTTATTTTCAATCTATTTTCGTCTCCAAAATGTATAGAGAGTTACTGTAATTTTAAAAGGATGTGTTGTTGCCTTCTGGTTATAATGTTCATAGTTTAAAAAAAGTTCTTAGAAATAGACTGTGTGAATGACAACATACCTTCATATTTAACCTTACTCGAGGTTACCTATTTTATTCGACTTGCAACATTTGCACACTGTGTGAATGTAGCTGAAACATTTAAATTTAGAGCAAGACGTGGTTGTATGTATGCAGATTGCATACTTGCATCTTGACAGAGGCCTACTGTCTAAAGGGTTGCCCAACATAGTGAATAAATCCCCGTGTCAACTTTGCAATCTTCCCCAGTGACGTCTGTAATTTTCTAGCAAATAGGTGATGTGGTTTGGAACCTTGTGGGTTCATCTTGTTTTACATATTGTTATGGTCGCATCAAAAGTAGATACTTGACATCCTCTATTCATTTCAGACTAGATATATTGTTTCTACTGCACGGTATCTGATCTGTTGCTTTGTGCTCAGTATATTTCCTGATGGAATTATGTTTTCTCACTTTTGTTTTTCTTTCGATGCCATTTTTTCAGCGTGGTTTTTGTTATTGCAATCTGATATGCATCTGTAAACCCTGAATAATCCGGAAATTAAACATTTTTCTGTGCATAAGAACACTAGTCAAAGAGTCCTTGGATGTATTTGTCCCTTACTTTATTCAGCTTATTTTGGTCTAATTGCAGGCTGTTATTTTCAGCTTGGGAAAAGGTCGATATTTATCCCATATCGAAAGATCGAAGAATTAGGTTAAGCTGCAGAAATATAAAAAAGGTACCTAAAACTATAACAAATCATACCTTTCTCGCCTTTTGGCTAAGATCAAGTGTAGTATCTGTTCTCTAATCAGTTTAATATTGATACGTGGTCAATGACCCACAACGATATTAAAATTAATTTTTTAAGGGGGAGGATCCACCACAGTAGCTTGCTGCTGGGATCCTCGAGTGTCGCCCATGCGTTGCACTACTGCAAGGCCTGGCACGCCCCACTAATTCAATGTTAAATATATGGACTCGTGGATTTAAAAGCTTGTCAAGCTCGTGAAACTTAACACAATAAGTTCAATCAAGCTTTAGCTAGGACAACCTAAAAATTCAGCTTTACTGTACTTGTTTACAACCTTAGGTCCCTTCTTCTAAGGGGGTTGTTATGAAGTGTCGCCCAGTGTGCACTACTGCAAAGGCCTGGCACGCCCACTAATCCATTACTCCAAGCTTGTTAATTGACAGATGCTAAATTCTTGTAACTTCAACCTTATAAACAGTTATAACATAATGGCAAGGTAATTTAATGGCTAAATGGAGTGTCCCCAAATGAAGGCTTTCTGTAACCATGATTTATAGATAGATTATCATTTGGAATGGAACATGTTTAGCTTTATTCACTTATTGAGATCTGCAGAGTGTAGTCGAGCTATTGCCCTGGGCTTGCACAGGATCTACTTTTCAGCTCGACTTTCATGAATGGCAGAGAATGTTTATATGCTGGAAATCGATTTCAATGATAGGTAGATTAAGCTTATTCATGGCTGGAGAATAAAATATTCGAGTGTGAACATTATTCAGCCAAAAAGGACTCTGGAAAAGAGCGCAACATAACTTATTTGGAGACATAGCAAAGCAAAACATTATAGTGCCTTTCTGCATTATAGGCCTTTCTGCTAAGATCAAGTGCATCATCTGTTATTATCAGTTTAGTATATTATATGTGGGTCATTAGCTCTTTTAATAGGAATTCCCAATATCATGATTATGACTGTTTTAAAATACAAAGCATAGATGTAGGCACTTAGGTATTTAGCCATATAGCCATATCTACTAGTGAACTTTGACTTCTAAAAATGTTAGCTTCTCAAATCCTTTTGTGCTGCTGATATGCATAATTGAAGTTGCTCTGTCGTATTATTTTCCTGCTTGTTCTGTGTCATTGATCTATAGCGTTTGCTCACCGCTCACCAAGTCACCAGTATGGTAATACTGTAAAGTTCATATTTTTTAGGGGATACTTGAAGGTTGCATTTGTTGTGTGCCATAGGAGCCAGGACATGGAGGGTAAAAAGAAGATTAGAGTACCTTGTGCAAGAATAGCATGTTCAGACAGACTCAAAAAGTTACTTCATTGCTTGGCACAAAAAGCCACTTCATAACAGGTATTTTTACATAATATGGTTGTAGTTTCATACTTTGCCAATGATTTTAATCAATAACAAGCTGGGAGTTTTGGCATCTTGAACTATATCCGGGGTAGTGTAAACCGAAAATTATATGGTTCATGATCCACCTATGATTAAGGTAATCTAGTTCAGGTCATATAGAAAATCTTTCATCTCAAYCTGTTTCCTTTACATTAGTATCTATTACTTCGTCTATATTTGTTTGCATCATAAAGTCTGAGCCCCATGCCTGTCATTGTCTGTTTTAAGTGTGTTAATTTTCTAGCTGGTTAGTAATAGACTAGATTATTTTCACTGATTTGTTTTAAGATACACAACTATGGAATTCACGCCAAGTTGTCTATTTGTAGACATCAATTCTAAGTGCGAAGAGTGGAGCTAGGTAAGTAATTTGAATTGGTTGGATCAGATAGAGATCCTTTACAAAGATGGAATTTATTAAGAAGAGATCTCATTTGCGGCAAGATGTTAAATATATTTTGAAAAAGTTGGCAATAAGCTATTATCCCACATTGAAAGTGTATAAGAATAATGCTTTGATTAGCATGGCCCCTGCGCAAGGATGACARGCACAAATCGAGAAATGGTCCAAATTTTTTTGCCCATCTTTTGCTTCAAAAACTTTTTTTTCCCCAATCTTACTGAAGATAGCATATTCTTGTTCATCATCTCTCTTTCTTTGAGTATAATAGGAAACAACAATTTAGTAGTATAGCACTACAATATTTTGTCTCCAACAATCCAACCATTTGTCACCCTAAGGACTTCTTCGTCTTTTAAGCTGGCTCAAGTATGTCTGAATTATCTGCACTGGCATTCTAAATTTGACTATCACTTACCTGAACTACTCTTTGAAACTTTTCTTGCGCACATGCTGTGTAGCCAATTGTAGGTGGGGTGTAAGGTTTGATTTTCAAACCTCTTATTGTTGGGGATAGTTGATGGAGTTTGAAAGTTAAGAGGGTAAGGTGAAATTTAGGTGGGGTATGAGTGTAAAATAAAAAGAGAAATAAAATAAAGTTAGGTGAGGGATTTGTTATGGATATATATTGGGTCCCACTAACAGACCCTAAAAGGTTTGAATTATTGTTGGTGAGAGGTTTGTTATAAAAGGGGTTTGTGTGAGATTGATGTGGCAAGTGTTAGAGGTTTGAAATATTGTGAGTCCCTTACACCTAAAATAATTAATATTACTCATTACTTATTTACTCATCAATCTTGATTTTCATCCAAACTTATTTCATCCCCTCAAATTAAAATATAAAAAAATTTACTTTAATTTTATTGCACACTTTTCAAATAAATTAAAAAAATAATACAACTTCCGAGTAATACTAACATAATTTATCCAAATACTAATTAATGCGTTGAGTTTGTTACGGAGTAAAAAAATAGAGCTCGATCCGTAAATAATGCAATCTGTAACTTTTTTAAATTGCTAAAGTCAAGCAAATATAATATTATAGTGCCGACTTCATTAGGTGCCACTTGCAAGATGACATGTAGGGTTGAGCCACTTGCAAATATAATATTAGTGCCGACTTCATTAGGTGCCACTTGCAAAAATAAATAAATACTCCTTCCGTCTCAATCCGTAAAAAATTACTCTCTTCGATTAGGAGAGAGTGTGTAAAAGAGGGGAAAGTATGGAAGAGTGGAGGTAAATAAAGGGAATGTGGGGTTAAAAGGTAGGGGAGAGAGTGTCCAAAATGGAATAAAGTACAATGCACAAAATATTTAAAATCGTCAAAATGAGAAAATCGCACAGAACATTAAAAATCGGAAGGGTACAAAAATTTGATAATAAAAAACTACGAATCTAACAAAAATATCACATGAATATATATTTTCTTATATATGATGAGATTTTTCAAAGTCAAAATTTATCTTTTCTTATACACAATTTTCCAATTGTAACAAACAAATTGAGACGGAGGGAGTATTTATTTATTTTTTGGGCAAGAATATGTCTCAGTTGATGTGTCATGTTCCCAGTTAAAATTTATGTTTTGCATCAATTGAAGTTAACTGGAAAAATAGACTAAACTAACAGAAGTTAATTTGAGCACTCTTGTTGCATCTTAAACTGGAAAAATAGACTAAACTAAGTTATTTTTGGGAAACGTAATGAAGTTGAAAGTCAAAGTCCATAAAATATTACTGCCAGCCGTAATGAAGTTGCACAACAATTCACTTCGTAATTTTTTTTATTGCGTGATTGCATCAAGATCCCCGTCATTTTTAATTGCCTGATTGCATTTATTAAACAGACAAAAGTAATGTACGGATCTCTCTACTATCTCCGTTTCCATTTCAGTTCTTATAACTTTCCTCTTTAAGTTTACGAGATAATTATCATCCACGCGTTCTCTAAACACCAAAAAATAATATTCCTAGGTAATAATTTGAGAGACGAGGGAGAGGGGATGGAGGAAAGCAGAGACGAGAGAAAGGGAATGGAGAAGGAAGACAGCAGCGATGGTTATGAGATGCTTGAGTTGATAGAAATCCCCCCAATGACAGTTGAACCGCTTGTGTTGGAAAGTTTCGAAGATAATAAGGAGATTGTGTATCAGGAGGAGAGACATGAGTTGGAAACTGCAGCAACAACGGGAGATATAGATGTTTTGAAAAAAATAGCACCCGATAAACCAGACAAGTTTTTTCATCCCTACTTGTCTATGTCTTATGATAATATTTACCATTTAGCAGCAAGGGAAAATAAGGTAAACTTTTTCAAAGAAGCAATGAACATATTACCACTAGACATCACACTCTCACTCCTTTCAAAATCCGATTCAACCAAATTCTACACCCCTCTTCATTACGCAGCTTCTCATCTCAACCTCGAGCTTGTCCGAAGCATTGTTGGATTCTACAAAAACCGGGCTCCAGATGGGTCGACGCCTTTTAAACGTTATCCCAAACCTTGGCAAACACTTACAAGGTTACATCCGGCGAATATGACGCCTTTGCACTTGGCCTTAAGAACTGTAGGTGAAGAGACGAACGGTGACACTGGCAAGTTGCAAATCATTGAGGATTGTGCATTGGAAATATTGTCATTGGATGTTGGCTTCTTTTGCGCTAAGCCAGAGTACGGAGGGGGCCAAGGGGTGGGTCTGCTTTACTGTGCTGCATTAAACGGCTTAAGTAGGCTTGCGCTCGAGATCTTGAACACGTCATCCCCTTGCTGTGTCACCGGACATGATGGTTACACCCCCCTTCATGTTGCAACTCGATGTTCAGGTATGCTAACACCCTTTCATCAATTCCCTCATTAACAATTCCAATATATATATTGTACTCGGGTTTAGATTCTCTAGAGTTGAACTTTATAGGTTTAACAAATCTAGATCATTCAAAATTATCAAAGGCTAATATTGATCTTGCATAAAGTTAAAATTAAAAAATAGAAGTAAAATAAAAAATATTAAAAAAAATTCACTCTCGCAACTTTATAAAAGTTCAACTCTGGATGATCCTAACACGAAAAATTTAACACCTTTAAACTATATGTTGTATTCTATAAATGGTTCAAACTATTGAAAATTTAAAGTTGATCCCAAATAAAGATGTCATGTTCCACAATTGGACCTATAGACCTAATGACTTGCTATAGTAGGTAAAACTCATGTCATGTACTCATGTGTCTTGCATGTGACTTTTAATGATTTTTTTTATATTTATGTGTTTGAATATTATTTTCATTTTCACAACTAACGCACCCAATTATTCACCAATCAAAGATTTATGAGAGTGAGGGATAACTCAACTGTTCAAGTGATTAAAACTTTTAGATCGATTCTCATCACCGCCTTTTTGACTCTTTTAATACCAAAAAAAGGCAAAGATTTATTAAGAATGTGAAATAAAAGAGAAAGTTAAAAAAAATAGTTTACCTGATGATGTAGGCTACGAGGTGTACCGATCCATTTTAGAAAGATTAAGTACAGAGTTTGGATGTTGTAGGCTACGAGGTGTACCGGTCCATTTTAAAAAAGAGAATGGATGTGTTTGTATGGAAGAGACTCCTTTAACTCCCATCCTTCTTTTAATGGTTTTTACTTCCCTGTTTCGCAACAAAAAAAAAGTACATCGTTTGGATCATTTATGGATTTTCAATGTACGTACTCATCCGATTTTTAATGTTTTGTGTAATTTCTTTATTTGATCGATTTTTAATGTTTTGTGTGTTGTGTTTTATTCTATTTTGGTACGTTCTCTTTTCAATCTATTTTTTCTTTTAAACCCCACATTCTATTAGTTTCTCAACTTTTCCTTATTTTTTCCTCTTCTCATACCTTCTCTCATCAATCTATTTTTACTTTTTGACTTCACTCACTTTATAATATACAAAGCAAGAAATGCATGTGTATACGTGCATAGTGTTTTAAGATAATTAAAAATGTAATAAAAATAGGAAAAAGCTATATGTAGCTACATATAAGCATTAATTACGTTACCTAAAATGAAAATAAGTTATGAATTTAAGATGAAATTTTAACATTAATTGACATAATAAATGATGAATTTAA